>JAOXNZ010000110.1:8391097-8406780 GCA_028566095.1 Kryptolebias brasiliensis
ATGGCTGCTGTTTCACTCCTTGGACCTGAACATTTTAACTTAACTTTGAATTATTCAGTCATTAAAAAGTTCCTAAATAAAAGAAAATTGGATATCTCAAAGATATTTTTAGTTAGTCTAACTGGGCTTATTTAGACAATTTTACCAAACCTGCATTTTGTGTAATTTGTTTGTTGGATTAAAGTTCTAAAACTTTAATGAGATGAACAGTAAAAAACAGTCTGTGTCCAATAAATGCAAACACTTTCCACTGACTTTTTCTCAATTTGGAAAAAGTCAGCACTTTAGGTTGGTTCATTAGTTCTTTCTCATTTTCTTTTTTGGCGTATATTTCCTATATCCCCTGACAGAGGCTTGAAGATCAGGGTTTTCCAGCTTCTAGGGGCCATCTCTTAAGTCTTTAGGGGCAACGCCAAGTCTTCCCAAAGGGACATTGATCCTGAGGGTCCCCAGAGTTCGGCTTCGTCAGCCAGATTGACAGATACTAATAGCGTGGATGCCTCTCATCCCATGGAGACAGCCTATTAGGGTAGAGAGCCGAGGGGAGAGCAGGAAAGTAGCCAACGAGCGGTTGACTTATTAGCAAGATTGGCTTGTTCATACGCCGCTGTGGGGTGCTGTGCTGATATGCAAATGTCACACTGTCCTCATCTCTATTCTCCCACTCCTGCAACTGCTGTTTTTTTTTGTTTTTTTTACTTCACCTCTTCTACTCTTGTCTCACTTCCTCCTCTTCCTCCTTTTTTGAAAGGCAGGTTCTTTTTCCTAATTGATCAGTTGAGAATTTGGCTAACCTTCCCTCTCTTGTGGAGAGAGGAGAGGACAGAGATTAGAAGTGGAAAAAGGGGAGGAGACCAGGAAAAGATGGATGGGCACTCTTTATGCCACTGCTGATATTGTTGCAGAATCATTATGTAAACAGCGTGAGGGGGGGGAAGCTTTTTATCAAGTGTGTTGTAAGTTAAATTAGGATTAGACTGGAATATGAATTGCACACTATACCATTAACAGGAGTTTTAAATACAATGAAGTTTAGAGGATTGTGAAATGAAAGACATTGAGGATGTCCGTGAATGGCTTTTAGCTTTTGCTTCTTCAGAAACTAGTGAGGTGATGAGCGCAACCATTATCCAGACAATCGATGAAGGTGGGGTGAAGAAACATGATTGTCACATCAAGCTTGTATATCTCAAGGCTAAACTATTGGGACAAGTACTGTTCTCTTCAAGCACACTGCCAGCAGCGCCAAAGCTTATAACCATTTTTATAGATAAACCAATAAAAGCACTGTTGCTTTAGTGTTTTATCTTTCTTCTTTCACTGAAATATGTCCCACCATTTCTTTGTGGATATTTAGCTTCATAGTAAAGACATATTGTATGTCTGTCTTGAGCACAAGCATCAGTAATTTGCACGTCAGGCTGTTCCCGGGTCATAAAGGGTATATTCCCTCTGGCAAGTTCTGGCTCTGACCCAGAGACTCCTCCCAGTTGGATGGGTAGGGCCCTATGACTTCCAAGATGTGGAAAATGTTTCTAAAATGTATTTATTCAGAGCATAGACCGTATAAGCCTTGGCACCATCAACATAGACAGTCTATGCCCTGCACACGTACATTCATGTAGTAACAGATTTTTATCGGTTACAAAAACGATGACAAACTGTCATGCAAAAGTGAAAAGGTTTTAATGTTGGCTAATCTGTTTGTTCAAACCAGTGTTTTTTTGTTTTTTTTGAGAAGCCTGAAAAATGATAAAAATCAGCCAATAGCCGAGCTTGGACGAGGACTTTTGCCTCCGCCTCCATAGTCCGTGTTCTGATAATTATTAAACAGAACATCACTTCAAAGCTGACTGGACTATCCCTTTAAGTTCTTCCACCCTGGATGTTGATTATTTGGTCATGACCATAGGTGAGGGTTGGATCGTAGATAAACCAATAAATGGAGAGCGCTGCCTTTTGGTTCGGCTTCTACTTCATCAAGACAGACCAGAGCAAAACCCTGATTACTGCACATGAAGCCCTGATCTGAAGGAAGTGCGTGAGATTGCTTTAAAGCACTGAATTCAAAGTATAAAAAGCAAAACACTTCAACAAATGTAGTTATCACCATCCATCCATCCATCCACCCACTCAGGTACCTCAACTGTCACTTTGCGATAAGAACTTGCTCCCTCCTCTTTATTATTTACAGGATTAGAGTGCAGAGATCTTAGCAGGAACACTCCTCCACTGAGACTGGAGGAAAAAAAAGACAGGCAAATTACCAGCTAATGGACCACCGGGCACTAATATCTAAATCCCCAATCTGTCTGTAATTGCTGCAAAATGCTCCAGCTTGTGCTTTATGGGAGACTTCTAAGCGACTCTGGTTTTCTCTCCCCTCCTCTCTCATTCCTTGCCTTGCTTTATTAAAGCAACAAGGAACAGTAGAAGAGAGAGAGGAAGGGGGAAAAAAGAGTAGTGCTCTAAGATTCCCTTTGAGTCCTATCACTTTCTCCGATAGCATCCCGAAGATACTATTAATGTGTCTCCTCTTTTATATCTCAAAATGAAGAGTGCAGTGACCGTCCCACAGCTGGTTGCATCACTCCACCATCCTTCGCTCCGACAAGGAGGGAGTGATTAATTTTCTTGTGAGGAGAGATACAGAGAGGGAGAGCTCTTGTTTGAAAGGTGCTCTATTTGCATTAGCATTCATAATTACTTAATGACGAATCAGATATGGTTCATTGCGACCGAGTGCAGAAACAAGCTGTCGGAATCATGTATTTCAATTAAAATACCACTAAAACACGGTCCTCCATGACCGTCTAATATGCAGAGGACTTTATTTAGCTGGGGAATTATTATTAGGGGACAATGAGGCCTTGTTTCATCCTTTGGTACTGCACTAGAAGACAGTGCTCTAATTAAAGGATGTCTGTGAAGCACTGAAGGCCTATTAGAAATGTTAAGATAATTTAAAAAAAGTATAGGTTACAAGACCCATTAGGGCTAGTGTTTGGTGGCCTAGGAGTTAGTATAACTTGGAGTATTGCAACAG
Source organism: Kryptolebias brasiliensis (assembly GCA_028566095.1). Classification (NCBI taxonomy): domain Eukaryota; kingdom Metazoa; phylum Chordata; class Actinopteri; order Cyprinodontiformes; family Rivulidae; genus Kryptolebias; species Kryptolebias brasiliensis. The sequence goes on from JAOXNZ010000110.1 coordinate 8,394,144, forward strand.
AATGTCTATAATTCAGTGTTTTTTTGAAGTTTATGCATCTTGTAAAAAAGCTCAAGACTGCATAAAGATATTTATCTGGATAAAGAAAATACACCAGAGGTCCCTAAGTTCTATAAAAATGGGTTTTGCACTCAAAATCATTGAGTTACATGGTAAAGCTTGATATTTAGTTTTCTTGAGTACATAAATTTGGTTTAATTTGTGATTTTGAGATCTTTAGACCAGCAGTTTCCATACTTTTTTCTTCTGAGACACAAAATGCGTGAGAAAGGCTTGTGACCCCATCTGTCAGTTCAAATATAAAAACATTGCTAATAACAATGACAAAAGTCCTAACAGAATACCATTTAATATTTTAAATACTTTTTTTATTCTTTAACAGTTATAGGGAAAATCTGCCTAAAAGTGATTTTTAAATGTAAGTTTAAAACCTGGAGATAATGTAAGAACCCCCACTTGGTGTTTCATGATTCAGTGACCCTAACTTTAGCATCCACTAGTGACCCTGCTTCACTGTCCATGACTGATGAGATCTACGAAAACGTGGGTAGATCACAGCAAAGTTGGAAACCTTCTTCAGTTTGAAGGCTTTGCCTTTTAGTACTTGCAAAATGGGCATTTCCCCACTATTTTCCACATAACTAAGTCACTTTCTTGTGCCCTCAAAAAGCTCTAGATGACCACCCTGTCACAATTCTCCTAAAAAATCATGGCTGTCCTGCTTTAAATTCATCCATTATGTCCTTTATTATTTGACCTAATAGGAATATTTGCGTACTTTAACCAAAGATAGTTGGGGTAACAAGTTTGTGCCACTCTTATTTTGTAGGTAAGAAGCTAAAAAGTTTTGGAATCATTTACAAGTATGTTGTAAAATGTGCTGGATGTAAAAGAGGTGACTTTTGGGACCTGGGTATGACAAAACTGAGTAAAGGCCACTAAGAGCTCTGGATCTATACTATTAACACGTTCCTAAAGGTAACTCCATTTTGATTATTTGACCCTGTTCCATTTATAGGCAACATTGGCTCTAGAGTTAGCTTTAATTTCTAAAATTGTAGGTATAAAGTGCCTCCACTTCTCAATATAGAAATGTTTGTTTTTAGGGGGGATTTACTTTTCCCCTTCTCTATCATGACTTAAAGATAAATTATTCTGCAAATAAATGACCAACCAAAATAAAGTCCAGTCTTTCACTAGATCTCTGAACATGATGAATGTTTACTTTTTATGTCACAGTTGGATCGTACCATTAGTATTGTCAGGTCTTCCCCTGGTACTATTCTTATCCTGAACCTGTGAGCCCACAAAACTTGCAACACTTCAAAAAACAGAACAAAGAAAAGTCCTTCACTTAAAAAGAACAGTTTCTTTTACAGGCGTGTGCAAAAAAGTGCCTCCTTAGCAATATCCCTTTTAATCAAGCCAGCCTACAATAGAAGACAGCAGGAAGCCTGTGTAAATAATGCATTAATAACCATCCCATCCACACTCCCAGAGGCAGCGCGAGCACACGGGGAGTTTAAATATCTCTAAGGGATACCTTCATCTGAGAAGTGCTCAGCTTACTGTTCAGAGTCTCTGCTGGAAAGAGAGGCAGAATATTCAAAGTAACAGCGAGGAGTTCAATGATAGTTCAGCATAAAGATCACTTTAAAATGGCCGCTGTAGAGATTGTTTGCTCTGGCCTCATAGACAGCTGTTTTAGAAAGATGTAGCCTTTGATGATAAGCTATTGGCAGCAGTTTTTAAAATCTTTATTGACATTAACAGAAAGCAAACTGGTTCTTGGACATGGCTGAAGTATCTTTGCACGTAAAAGAAAGCTAAAAGGTTCGCGTTTACATCTTCAATTTTAAAGATTGTCTAAAAAATGTCTTAAAATGCATAAATTTTGCACCCTTGAACATACAAATATAAAAAAGAAGCACCACAGCTTGCATAATTCTGTTTTTTCCCCCAAACGTTAACCGTAAATAACAGATGTGTGGTGAACCTTTTGACTTTATTGTAAACTGATTTAAATTAAAGAGCGCACAAATTTAGAGTCTTTACAACTGTGTGTATTCCTCTGTTTGTTGGGAATACATTTAAAGATGTGTATTATTTTGAATGGAAAATGCCATGATATTGGCTCTACGACTTTGTTTTAGGAAAACCAAGTTTTGGTTGTTCACAGGTATACTATACTTATGTGAGTTGATGGAAATGCATTCTAACAGGTGTTTTTAGAATTTTCCTGAGTAAAAAACTAAAATTGGTCGCATTCCTATTTAGTTTGGATTGAGTAAACTAAAAGATTAAAAGCTTTACTATGGTTGATTTAACTGGTATGGAAATAGACATCACAAACAAAATTACTTGCTTTTAAAGAAATGTTAATCATTTACAGAGTCGTATATCTCTTGCACTGCAGTCAGTTCATGAAATGTGCGCTCGTTACGACCTACATGACCAATTATGTAGCTGCATAGCTACAAACTTGGACACATCCTGTAGTGTGGAGGCATGACGCTGCTTTGCTCTTAGTAATTGCCAAGTAGGTTTTTCCTCTATTTTCTGTGTCCCTGAGATGTTCTCCTCCACCCTGGCACAGTCCTCTTGGACCTCATCAGGATGCAGCTAGAAGAAAGCCATGGATATGTCTGTGCTGGGTTGTTCCTATAACCTTGTTATGATCAGGTGTAGCCTAGGCATAAGGCCAGATTGTCCATCAAATCAGACTGGTGGTACGCAGGCCCCACTTCATGGATATGCTGCTACCACTATAAGCCACTACGACCTTGTTACGGAAGTTTCTGGCATGCTCAAAACCCATTGTGGATCTATCTAATGGAAGCCCAATGCATTTTTAATTAAAATGAACAATCCTGAAAAGACCATCCATGTTCTAGTTGAGTTTTAAATTGTTGTTGGTGTGAAAGGAGCCTGAATAAGATTGTTTGAAAAAGGTGATTTTACTTTTTATTCCCACCTATATGCAGCATATTAAACATAGCTCAAGGTCAGCTGTTTTAACTTTCCCTCTATTTCAAACTGATATTGCAATCCTACCTTGGTGGTTTTCTGTTCAAGTTGTTTTACTGATCCAGTCCACCCCAGCTCCTCCCTCCTCCAAACTGACCTAATCAGTGCAAGCAAGTTTCAGACACAGTAAATCCAACAATTTCTTTTTTTGTAATGATATAATATGCTTTACATGGTGTTTAGTTTGTGAGAAGAATCAAAGGTAACTGGACTGTTTCAGTTCTGACTTGTATAAATGTCCCTATGATGCCTCCATGTTCTGTTTTTAAAGAATTTTATTCTAAACTCTTTATAGCCCAGTATAATATTTTCTATTTACATAAAACATTTTGCAATATTGTTTTTATGTTTAGAAAATCTGTTTATTAAAGAACTACGACAACGCCACACTAGACCCGAATTTAGATTGAACCGTCGGGGTGCAATGTTGTCAGTAAATATTGATAGAATAGCTTGAATTAACACGCAATAGGGAAAATTAGCTTGGTAAAAATCATATATGGCACTCTGTATTGGTTTCGCTCATTCATATTCCACTGAACACTTTGACTGCCCTGTGTATTTAAGACATAGTTGTTTAGGAGAAACACCAAAGTGTGCTGGCCTTGCTTTTGCTCTTAGAAGCCTTGATGAAAAGCCCAATCAATGTGTTGAAACTTCAACCATGCTACTAATCCAATACTGTTTATGTCTGCTGCAGTCGATAGCTTGTAACCTTGGTCCTCCACATCAGCGCTGTCATAGAACAGAAAGCTCAAACTGAGATACTGCCTCTGCTGAAAGAGCTCATGCTCTGCTGTGGAAATAAGATTTCTTGGAAACTCTTTCAAAACTAATCAGCAAAGTGGGAAAACACACTGTCATCACGCTACGACTGAGGCCACCCCTTAAGAGTTGCTGAAAAGTTTTGGAAGGTTTTTACCCTGCAGCGATGATATCGTATCCTGCTGTGGAAGCTCTGCGTATGAATGAGAACATCTGGTCTGGGGGGAGGCTGTGTATTTGGGAGCAGATGCATGTACACAATGACACAAACCCACCCGTTCCCTGCCAAATCTTTGGTGTGGTAAACCCCTACATACAAGTCCCCCCTCAGTGGTCCAATTCAACACGGGGCGCCTCGGCTCACTACCAGCAGAGACCCTCTGCCAGTGTTAAGCCCTTTTAATGACTGGATTTCCTCCCGATTGCCAAGTTCCCGTGTAATTGCTCGATGGTCAACCCGTCACCGTGCCAGAGCCGGGGAAGCACTTGGCAGTGGTTTTCGGTGTTGGCTAAGAACAAGGTGGAGCAGAAATGGAAGCAGCGGAAGCTTTCCGAGTCGCTGTTCGGACCGAGACAACCCGGGCTTTTCACACTAAGAGAGACCGCAATGAAGCGGTGCCTTGTAGTCAGAAAAAGAGGACATAATGGGGAGATTGTTGCTGTTTGCTGAACCCAATAAGGATTGGGTTTCCTCAAAGCATTGCTTTACACACAACCAGATCCCTTGCTGCGTGCCATCCTTTTTTTTTTTTTTTCTTTGACTTTTTTTTTTTTTAAATCATTATTGGGCTCCTTTTAATCACCAAGCTTTTATCTCTGCTCTAATTTCTGAAAATAGAAAGCACAGGTTAGCAGAATCAGGATAAGTAAATAAAATGAGGGGAGAAAATTTTCAAGTTAAACAAACTGACTTTCTACTTAATTTCCATTACACACATCCACCTGTCTGTCATAAAATAAACACAAAACTGTAGCTTTTTATTGCTCATAGCCAAATGGCGAAGACAGGCTAATGTGTTTTTGTGCAAGTTTAAACAAAATTTGTCCAGTGATTCATTAAGACATTTTGCTAACACACAAAGTAATCACTGAATGTACCTCTACAAGTAAAAATGTTTGGAGTCTCCTCAGTTTAAGTTGACTGCCATAGCTAATCAACATTAGCAAACACAAAAATGTCTGACTTTCAGTTTTATAGAAATTGAGTAAATTTTTGATGTGGTAGTAGCTGGAAGTCCATAAAGATATCTATTCTGAGCGTAATGCACAACATTTCATTATTTTTAAAGACTTGACTAAATCCACTAACTTGGTCTAAAACACTGGATTGACAGGCCACAGGCGATTATGCATTCCTTCAAAGAATTCAAGTCGTTTATTTAAAAACATGGTATTAGTGGGGTAAAAAAAAGGCAAAGATGTATGGTAATGCCCTGTCTGCTGTGGTGCTGCCACTGTGGCAAACAAAACACTCTTTAAAAGAGCTACCGAGGGAAAGAGGTAAGGAGATACATCAATCAATTAACAATTACCCCCGCCGCTAATCAGCTGTCCCCGGCCGGTGCTGGCCAGCCCTTTTGTAATCCCGTTGGCAGCATCAATTAAATTCTTAAGGTTAGTCTATTGAATTTTCCAGATAGGGGGAACATGGGGTGAAGGGATTTTAAGAGAAAGGACAAACTGTAGTCCAAACCTTTACCTCTATTTTTTTTTTCTTCTGTTTTTTAATGCCATAAGTTGTACCAGTGTGGATTTTAGTGTTTGCAAAGAGCATCTCGGTGCCTCTAAAATGTTGTTCTTATCACAAGTTTCCTATGTGATTTTGAAAAGTATGACATTGGCTTTTGGGATCTTCCAGTTCTGGATAGGTATGGGGGAAGTGTATGAACAATCACTTGTTTTCAGATTCTATTTCATCCCTTTGTATAAATTTTTTAGAAATTGTGTATTTTTCTTTTTACATGTTTAAGCCTTTAGTGTTGTTTTTGAGTTATTGATTGAGAATCACTAAATTTCAGTAAGCTTGTACATCTCTGGTTTGTTACTGAAAACATGCATCTCGACACGCTGCCAAAAGTCCGATTAAATTATTGGGTTGCAGATTGCTGCCGTCCTAAACTAATGTATGACGCTGGGCTGGGATTGTTGGTGAAATACTGTGAACAGTATTCACAGAGAAGTATCCAAAATGTCTTAACATTCAAAAGGGTTTTCTAAATTTCTTTCTAGTTATTGTGGGGATCAAGAACTTGTCTTGAATCCTTTTAAATTTAGTTTCCATAATCCTAGATTGCTAGAGCTGCATTTCTGTAATTCTATGAAATTCCAGCATATTTTGGCACAAATCTTGCCAAGAGTTTTTCCATATGTGTTGTCCAGTGTGATGTCAAGTGAAAATTGTGCATTTTCTCAGTTTTGTGCCTCAACCTGGTACCCAACACATGAAGTCCAGTGTGATACTACCTTTTAATAATTCAGTTTTTTTTCCACAGAACCCCACTTTAAAAGAGCTGAACTATCCATTTAACTTGCTTGCAGCTTTTATTGCCAAGTAATGTCGAAGTTCAGAAAAGGGCACAGAACAAACACCGTAGGGTTGTTTAATCAGGCCACAATGACTGAGACAAACCAAGAATATGTGAGATTGTAGCTCCATTTCTCAACATAGGATTTTGGTTTGAAACTTTGATATAAAATTGTATTGCTTGCTTCTTTAAAAATACAATTGTGAACATAATGGATGCATTGTTACAGACTTTCCTTTCTTGAATAAAACTTTACCCTTTCTTGCCTCCTCAGTGAACTACTACTGGTTATGTTTGACACTGATCAGGAAGTGGTAAAAAATTGTATATACTCAATGATTTTTAAAAACAAAACCAGTAATCCTGACAGACTTAATAATTAAGTTATGATTTGCTTTTAAAGACAAAGAAGGGTGCTCAGTGTGCCGGTATTCAGACAATCCCGGGTGTATTTTCGGCAACTAAGATGAAAGACTCGACCAAAACAAAAGAAAAGGCTCCATGTCCCTCCATCTCGCGGCCTCCATTAGCACGTCTGGCTGCGCGGCAGAGCGTGAACGGGCAGATTTTCCGGTAGCACAAGCCTGAGATGCGCCCCTGCATCTCGGTGAGCTTGTTTTGCCTCGGCCTCCCGCCGAGTCTCAGCCCCCAGGACACAGTCACCACGGGGGGATGAAAAGAGGGGATATGAGGAGGCGAGAGGGGGTAAAAACTGAAAGAAGGGGTAGATAATGAAAGGTAGAGAAGATGAAGGGACAGAAAGAGGTAAACAGAACAACAGAGAGGGGCGGGGTGTTGGTGGAAAGAGAATGATTGCTCGCGGCTCATTTCTCCACACATGAGCCCATCTGCACAGCGCCCAGGGTGGGACGGCACCGCTGCTCCGTCTGAAATGACTGAGCGAGCCAAAGACACCCCAGCACCGCAGGAAGCCAAATGCAATCCCATGAATCCAGAGCTTGCCTATTATTCTGCAGAAAGGCCTTTTAAAGTGCCATTTTTTTCCCTGATGGTGCCTTGTTGATTTACTTTCTTTTTTCTATTTTCTATCATGACTTAAGTTGATCGTAATGTGTCAGAAAGAGGCTTATGGTTGAATTTCATGTATGTTTAGTCTTCTACACTCAGTATGTGTGTTTGTGTGTGGATACACTCGCTCACGCTGACAGATTTTCTCCAAGCAGCACCACAGGGGTAAAAAAACGAAGAAATTGACTGGCAGAGAGCAAGAAATGGTGTTTGCAGTGAGCATCTTGTGGTATTGTAATATTTACTGTTAGCACCTCAGGCTACATGATACGCTCCAGTGTCACCATCAAACAAGCAGCTCTCTGAAGGAGGGAGCACATCTGTTGTCACCCCCTCCCAACCCCTTCACTATCTACAGAGGAAATCCAGAGTAAGAGCAGAGAAAAGAGAAGTGAACCCCGAGGTTACAACAACTACAACTTTGACCCTTTCTTAAATCCTCACTCAAACATTTAAACTATATGCCTTGCATTCCATTTAAAAAAAAAAAAGCATATTTCCACCTTTCGTGCCAGACATTTCAATCTTATGCTGACAGATGACGGCATTGGGGCCATTTTGGTCTAACACTGAAAACAACTTTGCAAGATTTTTTCAATGTGTTGGCACTCAGAATGTATGTTGTGAATAACTCTCAGCTGCTACATTGTCAAATTTAGGCTACAAATCTGTGAAACTGATTGTTATAGCCATTTTTTGTGTCGACTATAGGGATGTGGGGATTAAGATGCCTACAGATTTGCAGATGCACGTGCCCGTGACTGCATTGGTAGATCAGTTTAAGTCAATAAAATCAAATTAATTTAATAATCGAAAGACAGCAAACCAGATTTCTCTTTAGGAACACCTACAGTTCAGGAGAGCTACATCGGTGCCAGTGTAAATGGCAATGTTGTGCAAACATGCTTTAAGCAATCTGAATCAACCTTATTTTCTATTATAGGAAATAAGGTTAACTTGTTTTATTCTTTTTAATGTAAAAGAAATTGTTGCTTGCTGCTGAGCTACTAAGAGTATTAAACACATCTGCTGCTGACAGGTTTATTCATTTTGTGCTAAGCTTCATTTTTTTGTGTATTAAATGAGTCAGGATTTATGAAAGTGTTTGCAGTTTAAAATAAGACCTGTTTGTAAGCAGCCATTTATTAAGTAGTAAATAATTACACTCAATAACTGACACAAGACCATTTCTTTGCTTGGTTGTATTACATTGAATTGAATCTCAGTATGTTGAATTAAAACTCATATAGAATCACATTGTGTCATGATTAAAGGCTGAATCGTATCTCACTGTATCGTGTTTTGCTGCCTACTTTATTGAATCGGATCATTGGCTGTATATTGAGATGTTCGGCCACAGAGCAGAGATGCAAAACCCTGGTTGGTTAAGGTTGATTATCTGATTATCATCTTAATTTCGGATGATTTCAAACTTAAAGAGCTGGGGCTAAAGTCTCAGGCAAAGATATTTTCATAGAGGAGAGTACAGAGTATGTTGGGGATCAGTCTCAGGAATACCACACTAAATTTTAGCTCCATCTGTAAAATTGACTGAATAAGAGCTGTATGTGTTGATTAAGGTAGATTAGCTGTGGCAGCCATCTTGAATTGACTCCAATAGGTAATCAGTTGTAACAGTACATCCAGCGATAACTTTCTGAGTTTTATCAGATATTTTCCTTACAGACAGACTCTCACAGACAAAAACGTTATCGTCCGCTTTTTGCTTTTCAGTGGTGGACAATAACAAAAATACGCCCCTTCATCCTTCTCTCCCCCCCATATCACAGCTTAGGAATCAAATTGATCATTCCTCTGACCAATAATTCATGGTGATGGAGCAGACGTGGAGTGTGTGCGGCGAGTGCCGGCCATGCCACGGCACCCGCATACTAAACAGCCCCGCTGGCCAATCGCGTGGCGGTGTTCTGAGTCAGGTGACCCTCTGTTTATCCTCTGATAAATGGCAGGTCAGGCCCAGTGGCGTTCACTGCAACATCCCTCAGCACTGTGTCACCCGTGCTCTCGGCCCGCTCATCAAACCCTCGCCGCTCGCGTTCCTCGCAACCCCTCCTGGAGCCCTTAAACCCCGTTCTGCAATCACCCCACCCCCCTCCACCGCCTGCATGCATCCATTATTCTCCCTGCTCGCTGCACCGTCAGCAGAGTCATGATTGCTGACTTCTCCTTCCACTGGCAGCCTCCACTTTGAACACAATTAACTTAGTAATTGCATTTGTTTTAGGAGTATGGGAGTGATTATCAAAGCCACCTATGATCCACCAAGCATGCACGCCGGCTGCCTCCCCTGTCTGTTGGTGGTGAAACCACCGAAGGGTGGGGTGTAGGTTGGGAGCCGTTTCAAGCAAACCTTGCTCAAACTCATCCACCCTATTTGAATCTCTCGAAATCAAATGTTTTGTTGGTTTCTTGGGCAGCAGAAGGCGTCATTTTTGCATCTCTGTAAAATACAAAGAGGTTGTGGAGTGGAAACTGAGTCCACTGCAGAAGCTATTTTGAAATTAAAATTTATCAAGTTTGAAAATGGGTTTTGCTTTTAAATTGGTCTTGGGGTCTTTAACTATTCAGAGGTGTTCATTAGTTTTCAGCAAAAATCTCTTTAAACAATCACAGGAGTAAAACATCAGTAGTTTTTCCTTTCTGAAGTACAAAAATTCTACAAATATCAACGTTTCACAGTGATGGATGTTTAATTTCAATAATCTCAATCATTAAAACCAAAATCGTGACCTGCTTTTGATTTTTACCCATTAATTTTCTTGCCAAATCGAGTTCTTTTGTGAATATTTATTACAAACAAACCACAGAGTATGATCAGAAGCCTAGCATTCCTTGAAGGAATGCATATTACCAATCGCCTTTCTTGCCTAAGTTTTAAACTATCTGTATTGAGAAATGTGTTGGTCAAGCCTAACTATATTGCAACAGTCAGACTGTTAGGGATGATGCTCAGCTACTACCACATCAAATTTTAAGTCCGTGTCGGTAAAACTGACTGACTTTTAGCCATTTGGTGTTATTAAATGGCAGCTAGCAGTGCAAGCCTTCTTGAATCAGTTGTAGATGTAGATCCAATGATTATTTCCTTAAAGTTTAATTAAAGTTTACCCAGTGAGTCCACAAGATGCTTTGCTAACAATCACACAAACGGACACTTGCAGTAGCATTGTCAGACCATCTACCAGTTACCCCATAGTTGTTTTAATCCATTTTATCGAAGGATTTTAGCCAAAATTAGTGTCAATATTTTAAAATAATGAGGTGAAGATTTTTTTAATTGCATTAGACATAAATTTAGATGTTTTCAATAAACTGAAATCAAAGCGTCTATTTAACCATTTATTGTAATATGCTGATATATACAACAACCTCATTTATCTGCAGACATTTTCTTCAACGGTGTAGTCTCAAACCTTCGTCTCTGAACGCCCTCTGACACTGAAATATCCCCCACCCTCCCCCACTCCTGCATTGTAAGTCCAGTAACACCAGCTTGTGTGATGTCTCTGCATTATTACACATATACACAAAATAGTCTTTTCTAGCTGCACTTTGTGGATCCCTCCTACGACAATGACTTTGAATAAAGGACCAGAACCGCAGCTCTTTTTTAATTGAAATGCAAACTACATCAACGGCTAGGCCGCAGAATTGGCAATACTCTCCTGGCCGTGTGATAAAGGTTCTTTTTTTTATTTTTTTTTTTCTGTTTCTGTGGCTATCGACTTGGTCATGTGTGTAATTGCCTAAAGCGTTTCTGAAGCCTCCGATGCACCAATGTAAATATTAAAGAGAGCGCGAGGCTTAATAAAATGCTGTTCAAACAATATGGGGACCCAGAGTTATCTCCTATTCGTTTTTTCCAGTCAGGCCCGCAGGAGTCGAAGGGTTCTGCTCGGCGGACGGGTGGGGGGGGGTCAGTATCAAGATGAAACCAGCTCCTTCTTAAGTGGCGGCACGAACGAGGGGAAACGAGGCGACAGCCGATTAAATGAAGCCACTGAAAAGCAAATAAGAGCTGAGGCAAGAAAAAGGAAGTGAAAATTTGAGACATTACCACTGAGTAGGAAGAGGATAAAAAGGAAGTAGAAAACAGCAGGAGTGATGGATCAGACAGATTTTCTAATGGTATCGATCCTGTTCAAGGCCATGGTGAAGATGAAGGCCTCCCTGCATGTGCAGACACCCTGCTGTCACCTTGACCTTGGGCCAATCCCTGACCTGTGAACCTTTGGCCCCCTCCCAGCCCTTCTGACCTCCCCAGCCCCCTCCCCTGCTGGTCTCCACAGCTGGCACATCACCTCCCTCAATGAGAATTGACTTTCCTGATCCGTGCAGGGTGGAAACGCAGGTTAAAGCGTGTCAATAACGTTTCAGAGGAACAATTTCTGTAGCCGGCTCTGTGCACGGTGTAACATTTTGACATTTGCTCGCTGTGTTGATATCGTAGCATGTCCTGCGAGGCTGCTGAAGTTAGTTGCAAGGGTGCTACTTGCCTTTAACTATTGATTTGTCTGTTAAATTGTATGTGCACAGAGTTGGGGGTAAGAGCATTGCTGAGCTGATGCATACTCTGTTCAGGGTAGCCAGCAACTAATGATGATTGCTTTCGATCTCTCCCTGCAGACGTGCAGTTTGAAGAGCTGCTTATCCAAAAACGGTGACTCTAAATATTTAGTGTTTGGGTCGAAAATAAAAAATGTATTAAACTTTTGTCTTCATGTGGTTGAGACCAGAAAGACGTCAGAAAAGTTCAAATCTGTTTATTTATATAGTTCCAATTCACAACAGAAGTCGTATCGGGTAACTGAACAAATAATGCAGTCTAAATCATGAATCAAATTTATTCTAAAATGAATTCAGATTCAAATAACTGGAACATTTGCCTCCCATTCTACTTTTAGAAACTCTAGGAACCACAAGTAAACCTGCAGTCTGAGAATAAAGTGTTCTGTTATGAAAAATATGGAACAATAAGATATTTAATATGAGGATAATACATATTTCTTACTAACTTATCAGAACTCTGACAACAGCATTTTAGATCACATGAAGATGTTTTGGAGATATCCTGATGATAAAGAATTACAAAAGTCCAGCCTAGAAGTGATAAATGCATGGAGCATTTATATTGAGCAGATAGAAGAAAGAGGTCCTGATACCATTTTTAATATAGAAGTTAAGACGTGTCCTAGTCAAAAATCACTCCAAAGTTGTTTACCTGTGTGCTAGAGTTCAAGTTAATGTCATCCAGAGGAAGTGAAAGGCTG
>JAOXNZ010000110.1:8427101-8437636 GCA_028566095.1 Kryptolebias brasiliensis
TCGGGGACTCTATTTATTATCTAATAATTAGAAGCTAGATAAAATATATATTTGAATCAATTTAAGTTCCTACACTTTTTTTATTCAAGCAAGTGATACAAATGTTCTAAGGGTGATGGGCGGGAGGTGTTTATTATTCCTGTATGACACTCTGCAGCTCTCTGAAGGCCTTCATGCAGAGTTGAACTTCTTGATGCCTGTTTCCTCCCAGAATGATCTGCTGCTTGTTAAAAGGAAAGAAAAGGAAAAAAAAAAAAGCGAAAGAAACCGTGTTTAGGACCAGAGAAGTGAAGATCAGCAGGGCTTGAACCTTCCCGGGTTTTGCAAATTAGGGATTATTGCGTCAAAGATGATACTTTGTGCCACATTTTGTGTTGCTTTAAAACATAAATTGTTTCTATAGGTGGCGTTACCTCCCTCCTCCTCCTCCTCCTCTTCCTCTCCGGATTCACTTCTTCTGCTTAACGGGGCCCAGATCAAAGGGCTGACCGGCCCGACGGAGACCCCCAGAAACCCGCCCGCTTTGTCTGCTTGTTGCCAGGAGTGAGGAAGAGGAGGAGGGGTGGCACAATCAGACTCCAGGCACCACTCTACAACTTTATGAAGATTTATTTATTTATTTATTTTTGGCATTCTTAAAGGTTCGCCTGTCATTCCACTGGAGTTTCAAGCATCCCAGAAGTTTACTTACTGGCATCTTTGATCCCCGGGATGTTAGTTCATGCTGAAAAATATCAGATTAAAATGCACTTCCTCCTCCGGCAGGTCACGTTCTTCCATTAAATGGGTATATTAAATAAAGAAAATAAGCTATAGAGCAACTTCGAGTCATTAGAACAATGCGCTGATTGCTGTTGTTCCTGAACGCACCACGCAAGAACTGACAGAGGAGGGAAATAATAAATAAAAAAAAAAGAAATAAAAACAACAACACCTCATAAAACGAAGAGTGGAGGTGTGTGTGATCACACACGAGCAAGAGCAGAAATGATCTTCTCACACCTGCTCCTAATAGGCAATTAGGCTTTTAACTCAGTTCACATAGAACGATGGTTAATTTCCGTCTTCATCCAAGAAAAGGTTAATATATGTTATATGTCTATGTTAATATTAGAAAATAAAAAGGTCGGACATTAAAGCAATTTTTCTCCCGCGTGCGTGTGTGTGTGTGTGTGTGTGCTCCACTGATCCGTCTCTGCAGAGCATCGTCCATAAAAGCTCTCACAGTGCGGCTTCATCCAGGCGTCGCAGTTTTGAACTTATTTATTTGTGGCACGCGAAGGTTTGAGGAGAAGCGGCGCGAACCTGATCAGCTGGTGCCGACCCGCGTCGAGCTCCTCACGTCCAGTGAAGCTCTGGACCGAAGGAAGCCAGGTGCGCGTGAGAGGCGCGGTTCCGTTCAGCCCACAACCCATTTGCGCATTTTTTTAAAAAACACAACAACAGCTAAGACCTGAATCAGGTGCTAATTTCCCCCTTTTTTTTCTGCAAAATTAACCCCCCCCACCCACCCAGCTTTTGATCTGCGCCGGCCTACACCCCACCCATCCCCTTAGCCTCCTCCCTTCCCTGAGCCGCCGAGCAGGTGCAGACCGCGCGCACCTGCACGCACAGCTGCGCGCACCTTGCCGCTCTGCCTGGGCGCGCTGCGCTTTCGCGGGGAGACGCCGCAACAACAACATGTATGGGAGTCAGACAGTTCTCATCAGTTCAGTTTATAAGTTTGTACTGAAATCTTAAATGAAGACTGTAATTTTTGCTTAAAATCCCTTACTCTGCTTGAAATCAACATGTTATGTTTTTTCTTGTTAAAGTGTTCGGCAGTGGAAATAATGGCTCTAAATCTGAGAATGACTATGTATTTGTTTACCACCTGCTCTCTCCAGCTCAGGCCACAGCCAGACCTCACTGATGCCACCACCTCCTCCCAACTTCCATCCCCAGCCTCAAACAGGAGCCGAGGCTAAAAGTACACCCTGTCATCTTTAGCTTGTAATTGCTCGGCTTGACATTGCCCCTCCGTTCTCTCGGGCTCCGGCAATTACAGAAATACAATGAGGCTCGGGTTTTTTCCTCACAGGCTGTGGAATGTATATACTAATTCGCAATAAAGTGCTACAGCTGTTGGTGCATTTTCTGCTCGGTTACTTCAATAAATTGGAACTCGGAGATTGGGGGGGGAAACGGGGGATATTGTATTTTCTGCTTCCCACAGTCATGTAAACACAATTTGGACATCTCTATTTTTTTCTGAACAGAGTATAACTTTTCATTTTGGCGAGAGACACAGTACAGAATTTCTACAGTTGATTTTCCTAAACCTTTGGATGAGGTTGCGCCAGTTTGACTCTAAGCATTTGTGCTTATTTGCAAATTAAAGGCCTAGCTTTCCTTGAAGGAATGGATGTCGCCTGACACCTTTCATGCCGGAGTTTTAACCTTAGATCATTTGTTGAGAAATGCAGTTGTAGCCGTTTTGGTCAAACCTTGAAAATAACGTTATGTTCAATATTGCAAGACGCCACGCTCAGAGCAAGTGTGACTGACTCTTGGGTACTACCACATAAAGTTTTAGCTCAATATATGTAAAATTAAATGAGTAGTAGACATGTTTTGTTAGCTAAGGTCAATTAGCTGTGGCGGCCGTCTTGAATTGGGTTGACTCTAAAAGGTAATTGGTTATAGATATGTATTCAGTGATTTTTTTTTTTCCTTGTAAATTTGAATAAAATTTATCCAGTGGTTCGTGTTTTCTAACAGTGTTAAATATAATAGCAGATGCCAAAGTTTTAGGCCAACATCTTGTGTGATCTGTTGGTGCTCAGAATAGATTTTGTGGGTAAGTCTCAGCTTCTACCACACCAAAATTTAGTTACTTTTACAAATATTAAGTGAAGTTATAGCAACTTTCTAAGCATTGTTGCTTGCCTTTTGCCTTATGGCGGCAGGCGATAAATACCAATAATGTTTCTCCACCCCCCCCCTACTTTTTTTTTTGCTCTTGTCACTCACATTGATTCCACTTGGACTTTTGAACACCCAGAAGCGCCCAGGCCATGATCCAGAATCTGTGCCGGAAGTGTCTAAAATCAAGGCTCTAATGGTGCCACTGCATAATGCTGAGTCTGCAGGGTGGTGATGATGATGATGATGTGGGGAAGGAAAGGAGGGGAGGGGGGGCACAGGGAAAGCGGGAGAACCCGACAGCCAAGTGAAAGCAGAAGGACTGAGAGGAAAGTGGAGACAGTCAGAGTTAACAGTGTTGTTCTGTAGCTGCATGGCGTTAACAGCTGCCCCTGACATTAACACAATGGGAGAGAGAAAGGGAGCACTCCTTGTTAGGGATCATTTATTAACTGAGATCATCTTTTTGTTAGCCTTGGGGTAATGACTAATGTCAATGGCAAATTTCACAGTTGTCTAGAGAAATGAATTAGATTTGCAATAAAAGCCCCTTTGGCTTGTTGTACATGCTCATTTGCTGGAATTGGTGAACTTGGAGAACTGTAAAGAAACCAAGGATCCTGGCATAATACCCTCCTCTCCTCCCCCTCACCAGACACTGACCTTTTTCTCTCATTACGAGAGGGAGAACAGAGGGATCTATAAAAAGAAGTCTTACAGTATGTGCCGCAGCGTTGGTAACATCACATTTACTGATGCAAATGAGACCTATGGATCGCGGTGTAGCCGCCAATGTGAACATTTAGCAAAAACGCACAAGCTGCGTGGTCCGCGACCCTAACCGCCTCAGCTGCGAGTGTTTGTGCATCTGTGTCTGCGCAGTTCAAAGATTAAGATTCAGGCGTATTCTTTAATCCGCCCTTTGAGCAGAAGCAGAGCGTGGAGATGGAATAGAGTGGGCACAATGACCCCCCGTTGGTGGCGGCTCACGCCATCGCCAACACTTCTGACGGCACCACAAAACCAGTCCTCACCTACGCGCAACCTCCACCCCTCCTGCCCCCATCTTCCCTCTTCTCTGACCCAAACCCAGCTATTACAAAAGAACCTGTCAGGACAGACACCCCCCTTCTCCTTTGGGTTGCATACACACACACAAAAACAAACCCTCCGCCCAATGTGCTGTCATCGCCCCTGGGGGTACCCTGCTAGGACTATTGGACCCCCAAAAAAACAGCCCTGTGTGTCTCATTCTCCTTTATCCCCCGTCTTTTCTCTGCAGGACAGATGACACAATGCAATGATTCACACCGAGCTGGGCGCTTGCCTACTGTAGGCAGCTTCTATTGGCCCATGTGTGGTTGGCTCGCAGCGTGGGGCTAATTGCGAGCAAGGTTAACAAAATAGGAGACAAAAATCAGTTTTAGAGTAGGCCTGGGACCCAGGAGGCCATGATGAGATGAAGTGGTCCTGGAAAACAGTTCAAATGTGTTCATGTGCACAAACCTGAATCAGATGTACTTCCAAACAGTAGTTGTTTAGAAGAGGCACAAAAAGATGCTTTTTAACCTTGAAGAGACATAATTTACAAAAAACTGCAGTTTAGCTGTGGATATTTTCAAAAACAGATTCAAACAAAATAGTTTAGTACTCGAAGCTAACGGCTGGGTCCCGTCATCTTGACTGTTTAGAACTGGTGATCAATAACCAGGTTTATTTGATGTTAGCAGCACATAATTAGCCGTTTAAAGCAACAAAGACAAAAATAAATTTTCTGTGAAAATGCAGCGTAAATGGTGTGCTGAATGACTGCTAAAATTTACTTAATGAATTAACTGAATTAAAGTTAAAACAAGCTAAATAAATGCTATAGTTGTCAAAACAATAACTGCAAATTATAAGGCTAAAACTAGAAAAGTTGTTGCTAAAATCTGAAATAATGGAAACTGTAGCAAAAAGCTAAATGTAGCAAAACTGTAAAAGCTCAAGTTTACAGAAGTAGATTTTAGAGTGTTCTTTTTTTTTTTTAAGGAAATGAGATTTCACAGTATTCCTATGGGGAAAACAAAGCACAAAGCATGCAGGAGTTTGAGTGCAAAAAAAATTCAAATAAACGCGAAACTATAAATGAATGCTGACTCAGCATTTACACAATTAGTCTTTTAGTAAAAGATGGAGATGCAGATTTATATAAAATAAAAGTATCTATGCTCTTAAGGCATTAAGTGGTTGTCCTGGAAAATGTATGTAAATTTTGTTAAACCTGCATTAGTTTTCAAGGGTTTTATGTCTATTTTAAATAAAAAAAAAAAAAAAAAAGAGTTTAGATTTAGCACAACATTTCTAGAGACCTAGAGAAAGAACTGATTCATGCTTTCAAGTGTTGGTTGCAATCTACAGTTTCACCACTAGATGCCACTACATCCTACACACTGCTCATTCTGAAGCAAAGGATTTTATCATTGGGTCTTTGGATGAAGAAAGATGATTTTATAAAACTTCCTGTTGCTAGTTAGGATTTTGTTTAGCCTTATTTTGGCGCTTGGCAAGTTAGTTTGTTCATTTACCAAAGCAAATATTAAAAATATTATGCTGATCATAATATTTAAAATACTGGAACCGTTGACCATAATTGTGCTGGTCATCTCATAAAAACTGCCTGTATTGGAAATGATTTAAGTATTTCTAAAACAGGGCGGTGCATCAAAAGCTCTTGTTATACCAGTCAGTCACTCGCCGTACAGTTTCTCCACAGTCACATTTCTGAAAATGGATGTAACATTTAGCTGTTAATACCAGCTGCTGGAGAGTTCGTCTTCAGATGATTTAATTGCCCGGCAATTTTCTCCTGTCAAAAAAGCAATGTGCACCTCGGATGAAAATGAGCGAGCCCAAGTGGGAGAGTTAATTAGCGACCTCGTTAGGGACCTGGAAGTGTCTGCTGGGGCCACTCCGTGTGTTTGTGTGCGCCTTTTTCAATCTCTGTGTGTGTGTATATGGTGTCTTTGTGTGTGTGTGTGGGGTGTAGATGATGGTGAGGAAATCTGAGAAGGCATGTAGTAACGACCTAATCTCTCATTGTATGTCTACACAACCTGCCTGACTGACGGGATGTTCACACTGCCAGCCGAGTGAATAATATGAGTGTATGTACTGATGCATTGTGGGTGGTGGCAGAGGTTGTTAAAATGTGTGATGCTAATCTGAAGTAGTAGTAAATAGTAATCTTTTAGCTACAAGAAGTCTACGATTTGGGATGTTCTGTTTCTACATCGGACAACGTGGTGGTTGTTAATTTGTCTTCATTCTGATTATTTGATTCAGTGTAAAAACCAGAGAGAAAAATGTTTTTGTGCACATGCTACATAACATTTATCATCTGTTCAGTTTTTGTTGTTTCCATTTTGTCAAATGATCTAAATTAAAACGTAAAGATTCAACAAACATTTAAAAGCAGACTAAAGAACAGTTTCACTGAGCAAAAAAACAAACATTTTCATTAAAAATAAACAAAGTTTGACAAAATATCTTGTGCTGAATGAAAGCTAACGGTGTCAATGCTGAGTGTCAGGGGCTAGTGTTTTTTTAGTGTCTATTTTTTTGGCTAGTTTTTTAATACTTTTACCTAATGTTTTCATACTCAGATTTTATTAATAAATTGCAGAAGACTGAGGTTTTCTGTAGATAACAGAAATGAGTTCAGCACAGACAAATTCACTTAACTCAGGAGTCTTACACCAGTACCACAAATGATTCTTAGTGTTTAAAATTATTGAATTTTATTATTAACTGTATCAAGTAATCTGCTTTGACTTTGTGCAATATGTATGATTATTCTGCCCCCTCACTCTTTACGGTGATGCATTTAAGGGGCTTGTGGAAATGCAGAAAAGCCAGTCCAAGTGTTGAATGCGGCCACCGCATGTTATTTACAGATTACCGGTAAATGGAATTCACCTTACATGCTTTAGCAGTGAAAACTGATCACATGGTGCATTGGTAGGTGGATGGTGGCGCTGCGAGCCCCGTTGGTTTGGGGGGAGCAGCGCAATCATTTGTTAAAATTTGGCCCCTGAATTATTGAAGGCATATGAGTGTAAATAATTCACTGATCTCCAAACGGCATGACAGGCCATTCATCAGAATGCGTCATGCTGGGTGTGTGTTTACGGTATGTGGGTGGCGAGGAGTGGAAGGTTAATGCCGAGGTTTCAGAGGTGTGCGGCACACGTAGTTTTGTACATTTCTTGCTTTGCTTCTGCGCTAATTTTCTGCACCAGTGTACCTTAATTATTCTTTGATGATGCTGACAGGAAAGGCATGAGGAGAACTTACCAAATGTGTTTTTATTTTTTTATGTTTGGTTTTTAACTTTGTGGATTCGTTTGAATGAAAGTGCTTCATCATAAGCTGCTTTAAATTTTCATTTTAAGGAGTCTAACCTTGCTCTGCCTGGTGTCGTCTTCTCAATGGCAAAGGGGAGTATCGTGAAAAATTGGCATAAAAATGCGGAAAGCATGCAAATGCAGCGAGGAGACAAATGTCCAACCTTGTGTTTAGTCGGAAGCTAAGGTCATCCACCCTCCCATCTATCACTGTTCTAATCAGCTCCACGCAGCCGCGATGCAAAGCTTAGTACTTGCCGCATAGATAACACCGGGAGAGGAGGACGATAAAAACAAAAACAACTGATTCAACAACTAAACATTCATATTGCTTTGGCTTCTATATTTGTGTGCGTTTTTCTCCTCTTTTGGGGTTTGCTTGTTCTTAAACTGCTGCATGTTAATGTTTCCTCACCAGGGAAAAACGGGCTTTAACCTAGTTGTAACGGCTGAAATGTTCCTCGGAGGAATGCATATCACCCACCGCCTTTCATGCAAGAGTTGTAAGATCTAATCTTGATGAATGAGTTGGAGCCATTTTGGTCAACCCTTGAAAATAACGTTACGTATTCTGTTGAATAACTCAAATACTACCACACCAAATTTTAGCTCAATATCTAAAAAAGTGACAGAATAAGAATAATTTTTGTTTTTTAGGGTTAGTTGGCTGTGGCTAATTGGTCATGCAAGTTTTATTAAAATCCACCCACAGGTTCATGAAATGTTTTGCTAACAGACACACAAACACACAGGCGAAAGGCAGCATTGAACAAACTTATAATTGCAGATATTTGTCTTTTTTTCCTGCAACACCCAGCTGAACAAGCTGACAGGAAATACAGTGAACTATTCCGATTCCACTCCATCAGTTCATCTCTACATTAATTGAAACCCAATCTATCTTCTGCATATCTCCCTTTCCTTTTCTCATTTTCCCTCCTTTGTCCCCCGAATGAGTGCTTCATTTGCCCCAGCCAAACGATCCAGAGAAAGTTGAATTAGTCTTGCCCTTCGCAATTAAAATCATATTATTGCTGGACCACCCAGCCTAATTTAATTGCTCAAAAATGACTAATAGATACAGTTTGTAAATAGCGTGAGTGATGATGATGATAGCAGCAGAGATATGGTTAGTTGAGTGCGTTATTTCTCGCTAAGATAAACATTTGGGAAACTCATTCGGCTCGGCATGTCGGAGTCCTGAAATGGAAGACTGTGTGATTGTAATAATGCCACAAATCAAAGGATCAACGGATGCCACGTCGTCCCGAGGGAGAAAGTTTACCCGAACTCGGAGAAAGGAGGAGCCATTAATCATTCAGCTGTTTTTAATCTTTTCTCTGATCAACACAGAGGTGGATATTTGTGATGAGACAAAACCTTGAGACAGTTTGACGAAGTGTCTCCGCATGCATATTTTCTGGATGTGAAATTTGAAGCAGAGATGCTGCACATTGTGTAGCACTTGGTATATTTGTTGGGCATGACTCTCAGCTACTACCGCACCTTATTTTAGCTCAATATTTGTAAGATTTACTGAATTGTTGTTTTTAGCTGTTGTGGCCGGTTTAAACTGTGCTGACTCCAATGATTACTTTCCAAATGTTTCATTATAGTCTGTTTCGTAGTTCATGAGATATTTTGCTAACGGTACAGACGCACACAAACATGGACAAAAACATTATCACTCTGCCTTTGGCAGAGGGTGATAACGATGCCTTGTGCAGTCGTTGATACTTTAATTTTAGCTTAAGAACAGCATTGGAAAATAATTGCAGTCAATGAAAAGTCCTCGTATAAATCTTGTGTGATTTTGTTGGTGTGTGTGTTTGTGTACCTGGCTGTCCGCTGGTACAAGGTAAATGGGTGTGTGCTCATTAATCTCTGAGCCTGTGATGGAGCTGAGTGCTCGGCCAAGCTGCTGAATGTCTAAGCAGGGTGCTGTATGCGTGATTTATTGGTAGAAGTGTGCATTAGGGGCCATTCATAGCCATTAGCTCAGACAGCTAAGGACGCCTCCACCTCCTACTACAGCCACAAACAGTGGGCGGAGCCTCGGCCGTCACACAGGGCTCAGGACGGTCTGTACAGGAAGTAACATCTGAAAGTGATGTCTGTGTGGAGGGATTGAGGAGAGATTAGTTATTTGGCTGCACGTCAACCAGCTTGTATGAAGGGACTACTCTATTTTATTTTCATGCATTTTTTTTCATACTTTCAAACATTGAAGACTAGAGACTTGTTGATTACATTTGTAAGAAGCGTGAACTTAGATTAAAAAACAAATGTAATGTATATCACCTAAAACAAAATGCTATTTATCTATATATCTATCTATCTAGATAGATAGATAATTCCTGACAGATTATTGTGGTTATTTAATCATGAGATCCAATTTCAACAATGTCTAGTTGCAGACCTAATTTAGTCAAAATAAAAAAGAAGTTACCAGCTAAATTGAAACTACATTTAGCTCAAACGGTACAGATCATATAACTTATCATCCGCTGCTGAAGGTGAAGCAGCAACAGCATCTTTGCCCCCGCCGCCTTTGTGTGTGAGTGTGTTTGTAGAGTTTGCAAAATATCCCATGATCCAGCAGATGGGTTTGGATGAAACTATTGAAAAGTAATCACAGGATAAACATCTACAACTGTTTACTTTTTGGAGCCATTCAAGATGGCTGCCACAGCTAAGAGACCCTAGCAAACACAAATATGGCTTCAACTCAGATATTGAGTTATCCTCCTGCATTTTTTCAATGTAATGACCTCGTATGAGGACGCAGGGTCTAAGGAGGTTAAGATTTATTGAGGTAGTAGCAGAGAGTGATCCCTACAGCATAGTCTGAGTACTAACTATAGCGTAAGATCTTTGTTTAAAACTTCAGCATTCAAGGCGGTGGGTGATGATGATTTGTAGAACATTGTATTTGTCATCTAAGGAAGAATAATGTTTTAGGAAGCAGTTCTTAATGTTTGAAGTCACCATTTTAGGTAGAACCACATCAGTTTCATTTTGCCAGCAAGTGACACTCATTTATTTAAAATCTTTATTTGTGAGTTTCTCAAAGTCCTTTCCCTCTGTAAGGAGGAGCTTAAATAAGTTTCAGGAACTTTAAAATAGTGAATTTCTTTCAAGGCCAAAATGGTGTCAACCACTGATTTTAAAAGTTCAGCTCGTACAGATTTCCACTCATTTGAAATTCTGAACCGAGTTCAGAGTCTTAAAATTCCTAATAAAGAT
>JAOXNZ010000110.1:8466420-8477395 GCA_028566095.1 Kryptolebias brasiliensis
CACCGTTCAAATATTATTTTTTTTTTTTTTTTTTTTTTAAAAGATCAAATTATTCTTTTAAGTCAAGCATTTAGAATTATAGTTTTGTTTTGGCTTCAGTATTTACGCACATTAATGCTTCCCATTTTGTTCAGTAAACATTGTTCAGTACATATTTTAATAAAGGACTAGCATTTCTTCAAAAACCACATATCACCCACTACCTTTCACGCCAGAGTTTTAGAGTAACATTATCTTATTTGGAAACAGAATGGTATAGGTAAAACTTTAAAAATAAGGTTATGCCCCATCTCATACAATACACCAAGAATGCTCAGAACATGTGTTGGGCATGACTCTCAGCTACTTCCGCACCATTTGTTTTGCTCCATATCTGTAAAACTGGCTGGCTTAAAGCCATTTCCAAGTTTCCTAAGGTCAGTCTTAAATTGGGTTAATTCCAAAATTTAATCAGTTGTAGATGTACAGCCAATGATTACTTTGAGAGTTTCATTCAAATCAAATGGTTTATTAAGTCAGTTAATGTGGTTAATCAACTGACTAGTTGACTTTTTTTTTTGGTTAACTAAAAGTTTCTAGCTTGTGTGAGTCCTGATGAGTTGGTTCTAACTATTTTACCCACCTGTGTCACGGGAAAATGAATACTTAATGATCTCCAATAATGCGTGAAAGCTTAGAGTAGCAAAACAAAAAAATCCTGAGTAACAGTAAATGAGTCGCACACATTACAGTGACAGCACAAAGGGAAAACGTTGTTTGTACTAAACAACCCTCGACTGGACTTTAGATCCTCAGTGTTTTTACTTTGTCTACTGTTAAAGTCAGCTCTCGGTTTGTGTATAAAGGACTTGTCCTGCCTCTAAGATTACACAGAAGCACATCATGCTGCCGTAGATGTGACTAAAATGATGTAAGGTTGAAATAATGATTGCATTCTGGAATATGCACAAGCCTGTCCTGCATGCTTAAATTCCTTAAAAAGCGTGCATTTGTTGTAGCCTCGTTGTTTAAATTCTGCTGTTTATTTGTCTGCTTCTGTGTATTCACCGTCCAATTCGCTGTTTATCTGTGTTTCGCTCTGGCAGCTTCTCTCTGCGCCGATCGACTGGAGTCCACCCTCCTGCTCACCCATCAACATGCAAACAGACAGTTGCACAGTCTGTGGATGCCACTTCCTTTGATATGGTAAAGCAATATTCTACTTCATCTCTCTTTTTATTTGCCCATTTGCAGAGGAGATGCCATTAGCAGTGCATTATGCTCCTCTGGCGAGGGAAAAAATATCTCCAAAAGGAAACGTCTGTAGACGTTTGTGTCCTGCAACGCCTCATTAGTGCATTGCCTTCGAACAAACAATGTTCTGAGCTAATAAGCTTTTATATTCCCAGGCTATATGATGTAGAAAGAGGCAGAGCTGAAGGTCATGGGTGCATTTGAACGAAGCAAGTGGCTCTGTGAGGAAATGATTTATCTGGAATTATTTCTGTGCTTTGCTCTAGAGAGTTGGCTATTGATGTGTGTGGTTGAAATGGCTTCTTTAGGAGGGAGCTTCAGTGGCGACACATATCTTTACAATCATCTGCCGGACTAAGGCTCCTCTTTCTGTCTGCCTCTACACATATGCAGATACTGGTTCTGTAACCAAAGCATTCTGGGGTTTATTTCCTTAAGTTGAGCCTGATTTGTGCCTCAGGTAGAAGAGTGGTCGTCCTACTGGAAGATCAAACACCGAACCTTTGTTTGGGGGGGGATACATGGTTTGTTGAACACAAAGAAAGTTTAAAGTCACCATAAGAGTGTGGGTCATTTATTATGTACTTTGCCACCCAAGTATTTGGAATACAAGTTTTCTTGCAATGCAAAAAAACAATTTTAATTTATTTTTGCTTTGTTTCCACCTATCTAATGTTTGCCTTTAAGAATAATTAAAAAGAATACCTTAAAAATTTGTATTTTTCCTGTTCATATCAATCAGTGCATCAAAACAGTGAACATATACATGTTGCATTTTAACTGGAACAGCTTTTACTGTTGCTCTCTAGAAGAAAAAAATCTTTTAATTCATCATCCATAAGTGTGCTATAAGTATTAAGCATAAGGTTTGTTTTCACATAACATTTGCTTTATTATCTGTATCGTGAATGAGTTTCTCTAACTGCTAACCCAGTGCAAGCTTTTGTTGATTCAAGTGTGAGCCAATTACCTCGAATATAAATGTCTTGATGCATGCAGCCAGTGTGGAAAGACATGGAGTCACAGTCACATTAAAGCACACGGTACCTACAGCATTCCCCCCCTTCTTATCATTAGAATTCACATTAAAATGCAATAACAAGTGAGGTAACAAAGTAATTATCTCAATTAGCTCAGTGTTCATGCAAGCTCAAATGTATTTATTATATGTTTCTAAAGGTTTCCTCTGGGGACTGCAGACAGCACAACACAGTCATGACCACTTTCCTGCAAAACATCTGGTCAGGCATGATGGGACACTGAGATTTTTTGTTTTTCTTGCTGTCTTTGAGATTTCTGGCTCAGCTGTTTTCTTGAAGTTGCGCCGGTTTTCAGGTATTCCTCCCCTCGGTTCGTTTTATTTGAGCATTTGAACGTCTGGTCCTGGCAGGATTGTAGGAGTCGAAGTACTGTCAGGTCTAATTGCCGTGTGGTGTTCGGTATGGAGACGGGCCCGATTAGGGAGGTGGTGAGGGAAAACATCATGTCCCCGCTCTCTCCTCTCCCTGCCTCACCTGTTTTCTGTCTCTCCCGCTCAATTTTTTTTTTCCCCCTTTCCTCCTCTGACTCTACATGACTACACAGAATGATGGCAGCCCAGCATGGCTCATTAACTGGAAGAGAGAGATGGACAGATGTGAAAGGATGGAGTGGGAAAGAAGGGGAAGGTAGAGAGGGCGGCCCACGGACTTCACCAACCTTCAGCTCACTCCATCAAAGCGTTCAGATGCTAGTTGAGAGGCAACGAACCCTTCTCAGTTTAATTTCAGTGAGTCAGGAAGCGAAATGTGACATCTTTAGTAGGGCTTGGCCACCTATTGAACTAAATGTGTCGTACCAACTCAAGGTGATTTAAAGTGATAATTTGCGTATTTTCTTGCAACTTCGTTGATAATTAGTTGGAGACTCAGTCGCTGCCCCTTGATATAAATGCTTAAACATTCAGATTTGAGCGTCAGTTGTTTTAATCATTAAATTAAGGGACTAAATGTGATGCTAGTTGATGCATTGCATTTTTCTGTTCTTTTTTTTTTTTTTTTGTATGTTAGCATAATTTGAAATTCTTTTTGCATGGGGTCGATGTTGTGTTCACTATTTTAGGTCTATGAGATATGGGGCGTAACAAAGTCCAGGAATGAAGAGACAGTTGGCGTGAAAAATTAGTTAATTAACAAGTTTAAACAAAAACTTCATAAAAAAATAGTTGAAAAGTAATTAATTGAATGTTAGCTCAGTTAATAAACCCAAATCTGAAAGAAAACAAGCTCAAAACTAATTCAAAAAGGACAAATGAAACCCCCTCCTTCTAGAAAAGAGTAGCAACATAAAATATCTCCAGCTTGAACACCTTCAGCTGTGAACGCCGCGCTCATATTTCCAAAACAGAGAAATTCCAAATCTGAAATAATTCTTTGGCATGAACATTATTTGTTGTCCACTAAGACTTGTTTTGTAACCACCTTGGCAGCCGCCCCCCATTTGATTTGATCCACTGGCGTGCAGTCAAATCAATTCAAAATGGCTGCCGCAGCTAAAAGACATTAGCTAACACAAAAATGGCTATAACTAAGACAGATTTACAGATATTGAGCTAACATTTGATGTGGTAGTAGCTGAGAGTTCTTCACAACACATATGAGGTGAGATTGAAGGTAACTTGTTCAAGATTTGACCAGAATGGCTACAACTTCATCAACATAACATCTGTCTAATACTGCGGCGAGCGATATGCATTTCTTCTAGGAATTCTAGGACTTTATTTGTTTTGCTTTCTTTTATTTTCTGTTTTTTCAGATCTAAATTACCTAAATGAGCAAAACTGGTGGTACTTCTTTAGAAAAGGTCAGTTTGTAACATTGCAGGTTTTCTGTTGAATCAGATTGCAGCAGAAGTGTCCGAGGCCAACATGTTCAATAAATGTTGTTGGTTATATAACATTTGAATTTGAGAGGGGGAAAAAAATGCTTTAAAGCAACTGTTACTGACTTCCTTTGGGAATAAAGTGGTTTATTTTCTTCTGTATAATAACAGACTTATGGTTTTCTAATTCTTGATAACTTGGACCCTACTTCACTTTATATCATGTATATTTGAACTTAAAATATGTTTAGATGATGGTTTGAAATATGCATAGATGGATTTCCTCAGGTGGGAATTTAACTGTAAAAGAATCTTAGCCTGGAAGCATAGTTTTCTTCCACTGTTCACTGCTAATGGTTCTTCAAAAGGCCTTATTGTATCAATGTTGTGGTACTCTGTGTTCAGTGATTTGCAAACCTTGATAAGAAAGGGTGGGGGAAAATCCCCCACGAAGATAGAAATCATCATGCTTGTGAAATAATCATCACAAGATCTCTTTCTGTTCTGAGTCACAGGGTGAAGGATAACGAGAGTCAGAGCTGGAGAGGAATAAAAAAAAATTAAAAAAAAGATAGTGAGAGCAAGGCTTCAGAGGCCAAGGGTGAAAGTCTAAATCTTTCATCCTCTCTCCAGAACGAGAGGAGAATTGAGGGTTGGATTATCAATGCTAAGCCTCAGAAAGAGCTCAGCTGTAGCTCTTCTCTGTCCTGAAGACTACCTGACTTACTGGCAGCCAGAAAAATCTGCACCCGTGACTCACAGGCGAAGGTATTCTGGAGCTGTGGGGGTCATTTAATTTGCCGTTTAATTTCCTTCATGAATAGCAGAATCTGTCTCCGTGTCCCCTGATCATCAACAGCATCTTCATCATCTCTGACTAAAAGCAACGCTGACCTCAGTCACACTAATTTGGCCAAATCTAACGATCCGGTTGTGGAGTTATCTGTGAGGTCGGGGGCCGCTGTCGTCTTCAGCCCCTTCAGCTTGGTGCTCTCACATCATTCAGATGGGAGATTCAAACTCAAGTTCAGGAGAAAACACTTGAAACATTATTAAACCTGTAGTGGGTCTTCTGTGTGCTGGTTGTAAGCCTCCTTTTGTCAGAATGATGGTGGGATGAACACAAGTGGAGCAACGGTAAGAAGAGAAAAAAGAAATACTGCAAGAAATGTCGCTCCTAACAAGGAGAAACATGATTTTTTTTTTTTGTAGTCAAGTACCATTTTATTGATAGTTTTCTTTAAACATGAAGGTTTTTCTTAGTTTTTATTCCCTGCCACTGAAAGTGAAATGAAGGTGGGCTATGTGTTTGCCCATGTGTCTTTAGCTAAATATCTCATGAACCTCTGGACAGATATTTAATGAAACTGGCTGCCAGTAATTGTTGGCTGTACATGCACGACTGATTAAATTTTTTGGCTCAACCCAATTCTATATGGCCACCACAGCTTAAATGATCTTTAAAAAGTTTTACACATATTGAACTAAAATTTGCTGTGGTAGTAGCTGAGAGTCCTTCCCAACACATATTCAGCATGACATTGTCGCATGAGATTACATTATTTTTAAGGATATGACTAAAACACCATCTTTTTTCAACAAAACAATTACCATAGTCTAAAAGTAGGTGGCAGACAAAATGCATTCCTTCAACAAATTTTAGGCCTTTATATTTTTTCCTGAATTTAAGCTGTTTTCTTGTTTTGAGTGAAGCCAAAATAAACTAGAAGCACTAAGAGAGCAAACCTCCGCCAAGGCCACAGTGGCAATAAAAAATGGTGTGATAAGGATCACCATAAAAATTTTAATTGTTCAATTGTTTTTTGTTTTCTGTGAGAATTAAATTTCCTGAAAATTTCATCCAAATCTGTTCATTAGTTTATATGTAATCTTGCTAACAAACAACCTCCTTGGCCGACATAACAAAGGGGTCACCTGCTGGAGCATAGCCAAGATTTTAACGAAGGAGTCACATATGGCCTTGAAATCAATAGGGATCGTCCTTGATTTATGAGATGTCCACCTCTGCAGTTTGACATTCCTACGCACAAGATCACCTGTGAACTTGACCTTTGACCGGATCAGCACCAGAAGTTAAACACTTGTTTCCTGAAAAACTCATGAAAATCTATATTCATAACTTTTTGAGTAATCTCGTGGACAGTCGCTCACAAAAACAGAACCTCCTTGGCGGAGCTAACAAAACAAAGTAAAACAGCCAAAAACACAACCCTGATGCACAACATTAGGTTGGATGACTCTCGCTGGCAGCCCATTGGAGTCGGCTTAGAGGAGAGATTGCTTGTCACGGGCCTGATTTCTCAGTTTCTCTGCTGATGACGATAATAACCATTTGCACGAGTGGCAGCAAATGGGGAGGAGAGGGCGCGCGCCGACGTCTCCTTAGGAGCCGCATGCGCGCAGTTACTTTCTGCAATCAAAACACAGATTTCTGGAGACGAGTCGGAGCTGGAAACACACGAGCCGCAGATTGCAGCGCACAC
The DNA here is from genome assembly GCA_028566095.1 of Kryptolebias brasiliensis. NCBI lineage: Eukaryota > Metazoa > Chordata > Actinopteri > Cyprinodontiformes > Rivulidae > Kryptolebias > Kryptolebias brasiliensis. The sequence goes on from JAOXNZ010000110.1 coordinate 8,473,017, forward strand.
ATCCTGTTGTTTGCCGTCGACGGAGGATATTAGGCTGGTATTTGTGTACAGTAATCAGCAGGCCCTTGATAGTCTAGTTTCTAGACAGACATCTGAGGAAAGATTGTCTTGTAATCAAGCTATGTGGTTTCAGGTGGGGGGCTCGGGGGAGTAAAACCTTAGAACTCTGATTATTGTGCTTATTTTGTAATGTTGTGGGATTGGCAGATATGGATCCTGTAGTTGGCAGATGTTTTAAAATAAGCATAAAGTGTAAAAAAAATCCTAAAAACTGTTGCACATCAGGAGGGCTTGACACTCAGTCCATCTGTCACCAATCATTGTCTTGTCTTGTAAAAGGGAAATAACATCCTGTTATTATATGTCAAGCAGAAAACTGCCGGTTTGAACCTCCATATATGCTCGTGTGCATGTCTAGTTGTGTGTTTTCACATTTCACATTTGTACACAAGCTGCATTTCCCTCAGAAAGCTCTTATTTCTCCAGCCCCCTACAATCCTCTTTTTTTCTTTTTTTTTTTCTTGTCATATGCGGGATCACTCCCTCCCACTCCCTCCTCCTCCTCACTCTGCATCCCTCTCCTCCCACTATTCCCCCTCGACGCTTTTAATCTCGGGTTGATGATACTTGGTGGAAGCACTTAAGTTTCTGTGCCAGGTGTCTCCCTGTGCTTAACATCATGGGCTTAGCTTCTCATTTCTGCAGTTCCTTTGCTTCTCAAGACGGCGTCCTGAAAAACATGAGCGTGCATGAGCGGCATGCACAAAAAGCTGCTCAATGTTTGCACGTAGGCTCTATATGCATATGCACAGTTTCTGGTACACAGTGTAGATGTTTGCATGCTTTAAACTAGTCAAACAGTCTTTTGTTCAGTTTTTTTTCAAAAACAATCTTTTTTATTTTTTCTAAACTCTAATCTGGTGCAGATAGTGTCTCAGGACTAACATTTCTTCTGTCTTTCGCTTGTCCAATTTCTTCCTTTCTTCATGGAAAATCTTTGAAATGCAGTTGTAATATTTTAAAGGGATCTTGACCAGCAATTTCCTGACAAAAAAACTGACTTGTTGGAGGCAAAATCAAAAGAAATAAGGGGTGATAAATAAGGGGTGAAATTTTGCACAGTACTTTACCAAAATATAGCTTCTATTTAAATGAATACTGCAACTCCCTCTACTATAAGATTAACCAGTCTCCTCTTTGCCATCTTCAGCTAGTTCAATATGCAGCTGCCAGTCTACTAACTGGGACAAGATGCCATGAACATATCACCCCGACTTTATGTTCCCTCCACTGTCTGCCCGATTCTTATAAAATTGTTTTTAAGATTTTGATTTTAGTTTTTAAATCTCTAAATGTTCTGACACCTCTGTGTCTTAAACTTTTACACCCTTACATCCCCAGTAGAACTCTAAGATCTCAAACTCTAAGTTGTTCCCAGGACCTGGCTCGTTACTGGAGGAGAACGAGCGTTTTCAGCCGCGGCTCCCAGGCTCTGGAACAGTCTCCCTTTTTCTGTGTGGTCCGCTGGAACTTTAATTAATTTTAAATCTCTTCAAAAAACCTTATCTTTTTAAACTCGCTTATAATTCCAAAGAGCATGACCATTACACCAGCCCCTGTTTTCTTCTATGCTTTTATCCTGTTTATACTGTCAATATTGTATTTGATTACTTATTGCTTTTTATTGGGGGCTATGGAGGCTCGGTGGTCAGTGCTGTGGTCTCGTAATCCTGAGGTTGCAGGTTCGAGCCCAGGTTGCAGCAGGAAGGGCATCTGGTGTAAAAGAATTGCCAAATCGTTCGTGCGAGTTAGCTCACTGTGGCAACCCCTGAAGAAGGGAGCAGCCGGACGAACTTAACTTTTTATTGCTTTGTATTATTTGGCTTGCTTCTATTTTATTTTTAATTTCACCTGTACAGCACTTTGGCTCCTTTTGGTTTGTAAAGTGCTTTATAAATAAACAGATTGATTATAAAGTTTAGAGACTATTAAAAACTTCATTAAAATATGGCAGCGGTAGCATCACTGTTTGGGACTCTTTTTAGTATCTGTGACAAAAATTATTCTCATCCTCCAAAAAAGTTTTGTTTTGTTCCTGCTTGAACAGTGAATTTCAGCAGAAAGTGAGTTTCAAAGCATAACACATCTCAGGAGAATCAAGTTTGAAAAATTAGTTCTTTAGATTTCTAAAGTTTGGCTTTTAAATTAACTCTTTTATTAAGAACTCTTGTATATGTTGGGTTTCTGGTATATGTGATTTTGGAATGGATTGACATTTTTGCAGGTGTTTTTGCAAAATAAAAGAAGCTTGAACTTTAAATGCATCATGCAAGCGTGTGTAATTACACTGCTTTGAAATACACAAGTCAAGTCCCACAGCCACACTTGCTGACTCATATGGATCCTGATTTGCATTGACTGTACAAAATGTTGTTTACAGCTAGCGTTATTGTAGAGATTTAGGCAGTGTGTGACGAATCTGTGTTGGGAGTTTGCTTAGTGTTTCTTTGTTCTTCAGACAGAAGGCACAAGAGACGAGGAAGGAGACAGAGGAATGAAAATGAAAGAAATGGAAAAGGCAAAAAGACGCACAAAGATAAAGAGACAGATAGCTCTCATGTGTTTATGATATGTTTGTTTGTGTCGCCGCAGGGTCCTCTTTTCCTCCCCTTGTTTTCTCCCCCTTTTCTGCTTCTTTAGTCACCGTCTGAATTTTTTTTTTTTTTCTTTCCATCATGTATCTGCCGCCTGTCCAGGCTGTGTTTCGTTCTCGTCTGATGTCTCAATTAAAATTAATGGGTTCAGTGTGTTCAGATAAAGAAGAAAGAGGGGGAAAATGCCTTTCCAGGAACAATGGCGGCTACTTGCATATTTGTAACCAATCCCTCCATGTCTGGACCCACGCTAATGCTGCACAATACTGACAGCTCTAATGGAACAGTTCCTGTAAAAGAGGATTTGAAACAAAAATTCAAAACCTTAGGCCAAATTAACTACCGCATTGGATTGCTTATTGGTATCAGCTGGTTCTTTTGGAAGGTATACCTGACGTGTGTTTGGTCATTCTGGAGGGTACATCGTCCTTTCTTCCCTCGTATCATCGTCCTTGAGATGTCTTCATCCCGGTGCGTGGCGGTGGCGCCCCTCGGCCTCCTCACTGGGACAGAACGCTGGTGTCAGCACTCCCGTTTGTCTCCTCCTCCCCCTCCACCTTTGCCTTTATCTGTCGCTTCTTCTAAAGATGCTCTTTCCATCTCCTGTACCCCAGGGGTCACGTTGGTGGAGGAGCAAGAGGGGAGGGAGGGAGGAAGAGAGAGGGTACCTGACTCGAAGGCAGAAAGATAATTTCGGCCAGGCGGCTCTGTTTAAGGTTAAAGCCTGATTTGCATTTCAAAAGCAGCGGCCGGTCGTGTTGCCACCTCAGGGACGCCATCGACCAACCGGCATGTCATTTAATGTCAGCAGGCACCAGGGCCTTGATGAAATTAATAGAGCAACCTATGATTGATAACGGTACTCCTCGTCAGCGCCGCTGTCATGACCATCCGGTGTCTCTCCTCCTCATCCTCCCCCCACAAACTCAGGTGTCCACACAGCAGCTTAAAATCCCATCAGTTGCAGCACTTTCAGTCAATTATAAACCTCCAAATGCTTCTGATCGCCTTAAAGAGGTCCACTCTCTGCACTGAAATAAAAGAAAATAATTGAAGTGCTTTGAGGAAAGCAGTAAAGCAACATCTGTCACGGCTGGATTAACCTCTGGGGACAAAGCATCAGGTGACCAAAAACCTTTTAAAACTTGTTTTGTATAAAAATACTTGTGTAGATTGTCACTTCACAGAGAACATCTGTTGTAAATGTAAAAATAAGGCATTAAAACTTCAATTATGTTACCAACTTTTTGTAAATTGTTAAACGTGCATATTTGTAATTTATGTAGTTTGATGTAGTGTTTTTATTCATGTGTAGCAGTAAAAATTACTTTAGACCAATTTGCAGTCTTAGAAAAATGACTTGGGTGAGTTAAAAAAAAAACATCTCACTATAGCCCAACAGAGCATCTGCTTCTATAAATATTACTCTAAAAGTGTGTGAATCCAGTGTATTGTAGTGGTTGTAGAAAACTGCAATAAATAAATGCTTGAAAGGTGCTGCACTTTGAACTGTGTCAAATGGGAGCTGAACTTAAGGTTTCTAGATGACAGTTTTAGTGCAGACTGTCTTTTAAAACTAATTTCTATCAGTTTCATGACAGTTTTACCTAACACAAAGAGACTACAACAGTAGATTTTAGTTTTAAGTTTTATAATTTGTAGTAAATCTTTTGTGGAAACCTTAATTTTAACTATGGAGGCAGTAGAAACTTTTACAACAAATTT
>JAOXNZ010000110.1:8490650-8518627 GCA_028566095.1 Kryptolebias brasiliensis
GCCAGGAAAAAGACAAAGAGGAGATATATGGATGCAGTTGGAGAGGACATGGAGGTAGTTGGAGTGAGGACAGAGGACGCAGAAGACAGCGTTAGATGGAGGAGGATGACTCGCTGTGGCGACCTCTGAAAAGGTAACAGCTGAAAGAAAAAAGATTCAACCTTTAGTCTAAAAGGTTCAGAACAGTGGTGTCCAATCCCGGTCCTGGAGGGATACTATCCTGCATGTTTTAGAGGTTTCTCTACTTCAACACACCTGGTTTGAATGACTGAGTGATTAACAGGATTCTGCAAAACTTGAAGAGCAACTAAAACATGCAGGATAGTGGCCTTCCAGGACCAGGATTGTCACCACTGGTTTAGTTGTGAGGTTTTTTTTTTAACCTAAAGGTTGCAGACCCTTGGACTTAAGTTCTGGTTTTACCAGTCGTCCATCCCCCTCCGTCCCCACACACACACAGACCTAAACTAGTAAAATAAGAGCTGATGCCATGACACAGTTGGTTTTTTGTTTTGCACTACACCTTCTCTAGCTCACTTTCCAAACCTCGTGCAAATAATCAACATCTTAACACCTGAGGAAAGCTGCATGCTTGTCTCTGTTGTGAAAGGTGGTTAAAAAAATAGCTTTAAGTGTCGAGGAACAGATTTGCTGCTTTGCTACATGAGTTGTGAGTAATTATGCAGGACTTACTTTTCGCCCCATATTTTCAGACTTGAATTATGAATTCATAAAATCATAAACAGAAAAAAATGAAACTAAATCAGGCTAATGATGTTAGCTGTAATTAAAATAGAGAACTATCAGGCTTGCCCCACCACTGGCTCAGAGAGGGATGTATTAGGCAGGCATATGGCTGATAATTAATCCCAGGACTGCAGAGAAACAAATGAACACACGCTAAACAAACAGGAGGGACCAGATGAGGGCTGCAGGCATGGATACTTCTGTAAAAGAGAAGAGATTCTTATCACAACTGCAGAAAAACAAAATGGAAATGACTACAAGATTTGAGGAACTTCCTGTTTCCACATAAATAAGAAACTTGTACTGTTCCCTTTAGAGATTTACTGAAAATGAAACTATCAGTTTTGACGTCTTTTATTCACATTTTTCGTTCTGTTTCCCAGAATACAACCAAGTTCGAAAGATCCTCCATTTTTATTTGTGTCCAAAGCTGCGGAAGTGCTGATTTAGGGCCATCCAGGCTCAGCGGCAGGTATTTAAACATCCTGAGGAGACTATGGGATAATTCTGACAGGTTCCCCTTTATCTGCTCCCAGATGGGAGGATGATGATGCGGGGGTGAGACAGAAGGGAGTATCAGCTAATAAGAAGTTGGGCGAGAGGCTTTGGGAAAGCTCCCCCGTGGTGCCGGGCTGTAACTGAGATAAGCACCGGCGTCTTGTTGTCTCACAGAAATCAACAAAGGGAACACGCAATGGGAGATTTGCGGCCTCGTCCCTGGTGAAAAGTGACTCGTTCACAGCGCTCAAATGTTTAATGGCTCTATCATTTGGCTCACTAAGGAGACAGTGTGCCAAGTAAATGTCCATGTCCTTGTTGAAGCTCATGATCCATTCCTTTAATTTATTTGACTTTTGAAGACGGAAAATAAGAATCGACTCTTGAAGTATGTTTCTGCTTTTAGTGAAGGTTTAACCTCTTGTGATCTGCTGAAGCGATAAGGCCTCAGCCTCAGTTAAAGAACTTTGCCAGACATCGTGATGCTGATGAAGGATCCCAGTTTGCTACATACAGTTCAATGTTTTGTGCAGGAGGTCACAGGCTGCTGATGCAGGGCAGGCAGACAGTTCTGAAACACAAATGCTAGTTGCATAGAGATGAGGGGACTTTCAGGAAGTTATTTTAACCTTGTTGCATGTGCTAAAAATGAGAGGCTGTCATCTGAACTACCGTGACTGCGTTTTTTGGTTTATATGATGTGTAACAGTGATCTAAAAAAGTTTGGAAGCTGGAAACTCGTCAGTTCTTTAAATCTAGGGAATATCAACAAAATGCTCAGTTTTTCAGTTTTAATAATTATTTGCTTGAACCCTAAAATACAAGGTTAATAGTCAGAAAAGTGTGTAAAATTTAAAAATACAAAAACACAACAGACGATAGTTGCATGTTTGCTGCCATAAAAACTCCTCCGGCGTTATAACTCCAGAGGTCTGAGATGTGGTCTGAATAGGTTTGCACTTTCGCTTGTTTTTTTTCTTTGTGCCTGTTTACATTTGAGGTTTCAAGTGAGTAATTAGGTTTGAAGTGCAGCCAGCTACATGCCTTATTGCTGTTGAACAATGCAGACATAAAGCTTGTCTTTGATCAATCTTTCTTTCTTTGCCATCACTGTAGTTGACTAAGAAACTGTAATACTTCCCAAACTGCAGACTTTAGTGTTGGACCTGGAGTCGGTGTGTTTTCCACTCCTTTTTGTTAGGAGGTTGCTTTATATTCTACCTTCTTAAAAGCTGCGTGTTGGGACGTAGAGTTCTGCATGTATACAGGCTTGTAATAATCCTGCATTTGTTCAGTATTCATGTGTACCAAATCTAAAGGACCATACCAAAGATTTTTGGTACGAATACATGCACTGTTACCTATGAGATGCTAATGCACCCCTGTTGGTACTGAGTGCTCATAATTACCTGATTTAGTTTCTTTACATTTTTGCATTGTTTTAAAAGTAAATTTTTCCTAAAACACTGCTTCACTTGTTACACAGCATCCCAAACTTTGAGAAAACATGGTTTGTTTCATGAGCGTGAGTTCTTGCTGACTGACCCACCAGAATTGTTTTTGTGATCCTGTTACGTCTTTCTGTTCTGTTTGGTTTGTTTTTTGTTTTGTGCCTCAACAGTTCTTTAAACACCTGCTACAAATTCTGGAATATAAGCCAGAGCAGCTAACAGAAGCTTCAGGTGCCCCCGTTAAACAAGCTTTAACCTCTAACTGCAGTTAACTAGCAGGAGCTGTTCACACTAACACTCACTGCTAACCAGCTGGTAATGAATGCACTCAGCCTCTAAGGGTCAAGCCTGGCTGTCTGGGGACCCATTAGTGAAGCCAGTGAGCCCTCACAGCCCTGCCTCCTCTCCCTGCACGGAGCTCTCCGTCCTGCAGGCTCCAGCTAACCCCCGGTACAGCGCCAGAGGCCAGGCCGAGCTCTGCCCAGGGACCCCACCTCAGTGAACTGTCGTTTGTCTAGGCCGTCCTGCCAGCGCCGCGGGCTACATTAAGCCTTGATCTATGGGGAAGGCCAGCCGACTTGGCTCTGGGATTCAGATATGGCATCTGCTCCTGGAGCTGCACTCAGATGTTTTTTGTTTTTTCTTCCATAATAACTTCTTCCTGGTGTGTCAGTATCGTCCACTGCTGAAGGCAAAGGGGCGATTGTGTTGTTGCCTGTGTGTAGTTCGTTTCTTTGTACAGATATCAAAATATCTCATAAACCACTGAACAGATTTTAATGAAACTCAAAGTAATTATTGGATAGACATCTACAACTGATTATCTTTTGGAGTAAATTTGATTCAAGATGGTGACCACAGCTAGCTGACCTTAAGCAACACAAAAATGTTTAACTTGAGTTGAAATTTGATGTAGTAGTAGCTCAGTGATTAAAACATACTCTGAACACTACATACCGTGCAAGATCTTTGCATAAATCTTTGGTATTATCTGTTAGTCAACACATTCGGTTAGCAAAAATATCTTATAAAGCCCTGGACAGCTTTTTAAAAAATGCTTGGTAATCAGTAGATGTGCCTCTCCAACTTAACATTTAGTCAACCCAATTAGAGATGGCTCCTGCAGCAAATCTAACTTTATATGGCTATAAATGGCTATAACTTAGTCATATATACAGATAGTGAGCTAAACCTTTTGTTAGTAGCAGATCGTCATCCCCAAGACATACTAACACATCTCACAGTATCTCATATCATCACATGAAATCATGCATAACGTAATTTACAAGGTTTAACCAAATGAGCTGTAATTTTGTCCATTTTCATCATAAGATTTTAGTTTAAAACTCTAGCAAAGGTGGTGGGTGAAGTACATTCCTTCAATTAAAGCCAGGCTTTTTAATTATAAATTTGTTTAACAAATCCAATCTTTTTCCCCTAATTGTCAATTGTCACAAACATTCTGTTATATATCAGCCTTAGCCCGTGACAGTGTTTTAAATCTGAAAGAGCTGTTGAGTGAAGGTCTGTCTGCTGGTTTACAGTATCTTCAATTTACGACTCTGTTTCTTTCAACGCTTTGACTTTTCAGTGCAAGATTCCCTCACCCTCCCCTCACTTCAGGGTTTCTTCTCACAGTTTCAGAACAAAATTTGATCGTCTCGCCTCTTGAGTTTCTCACCAACGACAGCTTTGTTTTCCTGTTTCTGTGCCCTTTGGTGGTGTATACTTCTCTTCCCGTACAACGTCCCTGGAGCCCAGCCAATCACCAGGCCTCGACTAGACCTGTCAAGTTTAATTCTGCCAATTGAGGGTGTTGAAAGCTGCCATGGCAGACACTGAGGGGAAAAGTCCTGTGTCGATGTCATGAGGGAAATTGCAAGCGAGATCATTTTGCAGAAACACTATAAAACCACATCAAAATGAGGGGCCCCAATTGCGTGGGTTTTTGGGCTTTGCATGTTGGTTTCTGATCATTGGATTATTGTTGTGGTAATGCAAGGACAGGCCAGACTCAAATACAGGATGTCATAAATGATTATGTTCATTTTAAGATCTGCTTACAAATGCACAAGCAATTACACACTTAAATAAGCCCAGTGTTTGTGTCAAGCGCCTGTTGGAGGTGGACATCTTCCCGTCTTTCAGGCTTCTTTTTTTAACACTCCCATGAATCATTGCCTCTTATTCCTTTCGTAGTGCGGGGGAAAATCACATTAAGTGGAGCGCTGTGTTTGGCTCACACCAGTCTCGTCTTAATAGCTGTAATTTGGAGCGCAGAGAAAGGAGGGGAAAGAATGGAGAAGAAAGCTTGCTCACAAACACTAATTCCAGTCAACAAAAACGCCCCTCTCCGATCCCACCACATTAATTTGCATTAAAATATCCAGCAGCTAAATATGTAAAGACAAAATTGCGGTGTAGAACAACTGTATTTCTGAGCAGGCACAGTTCCTGTAATGTTGCAGCAGCTATGTGTGTTAACAACCCACTGCAGACCTCCCACGCCAACACTGCTGCCATTCCACCTTTGCACACATTTGTAAGAGGTGGCACTCCCTAAATTTAGCGTATATGCAGATGATGCACAGTTTTCAGCATTTAGAATCAATCATAAAGAGGATTATGTATGTATTATATGTATTATGTAGAGTTATAATCTCCACAGCTTTAGTTTTACACTGGAGTTGTTTTGGTATTTCCAAAGACACAACTACATGAAAAACGGATTTAATTTGTAATTTGTTTACTACAGGTCATCTAAAACGAATAGTTATTTTTAAAGGTGTTCTATGCATTTCTGGAAAAAAGTCAAACATTTCTCTAATTTTAGCTTCTCTGCACTGGCTTCCTGTAAAATTCAGAACAGAGGTTAAAATCTTCTAACATACAGATCTTTCTACAACCAAGCTCCATCTCACATTAAAATCTTCTTAATACAGCACTTTGCCCTTAGACTGCAGGTTTACTTGTGGTTCCTAGAGTTTTTAAAAGTAGAACAGGAGAAGGAACCTTCTGTTATCAGGCTCCTGTTCATGAGGCTGGATCACGGTCTTAATTTCATCCCGTTTTTCCTGATCAGCTCAACTTTAACACAGGTAAAACCTAAAACAACATATTTTGTTGGACAAGCTCAACAAAATTTATGCTTCCTCTTTTTTTCCACCCAGCAATATCCTTGTCAAACATTTATAATTTTGACTAATCTGGCTGTAGGATTTATGCTAAACTACTTTCGTTTTTGTCCAGGTGAGCGTTTAAGAGACCTGAGTGAGCTTTTCTTGCGTGCCTGTTTTTTGGAAAAGTGTCTCCTCCTTGGTCAACATCCAGCCTTATGCTGTATCTGTTTGCCTTGAGATGTTAAAAGTAATTCGTTGATCAGAAACATACAAGCACAGTGGTAAAGAACTGGCCAACAGAGAACAATGTCACCATTTTGAAGTGGCCCAGCAAGAGTCTAGACTTGGAAGGAAACCAAAGACCAGAGTGACATCAATGAAGCCTTTGAAGATGAAGAAAAGCTAAAACCAAAGCAGAAGTATTCAGACGGTTGCCAATATCTAATGTGACGTTAACTTCCAGCTTCTTTTGACTGATTTCAGATGTCAAAACAGGTATTAATCATCTAGTTTATTTAAATAGCAAGAAAGAAAAACTGCCTTAATTTATGTTTAAAATTGGCATATTCAGGTTATTGTTAAAGGTTATTTGTTCTGCTTCTTGTTTTAACCGGTTGGGCTAATACTGTCATCGTGACAAACAAGAAATTAACCAAAATAAGGCCAAATTTATACACACTTCAGTGAGATTACAACTAAAAATAAGCTCAATCATTTCTTCATCATGACCATAGATGAGGATTGGAACAAAGAAAATAAAAAACTCCTTTACCTCAACGGGCCAGAGAAATGCCCTTATTAATGTGGATAGAGCCCTGATCTGTGGATCCATCTCCTTCCTGCCATCATGAGTGATAAAGACTCCCAAATACTTGAACTTCTTGAAGTAGCAACTTATCGCCAAACTTTTCTAGTCAAGGACCATAAAAAAATAAAAATATTTTACTGTTACGTGCCTATAAAGTATTTTGTTGTTCATGTATGTGCAAACAATTAACATAGTCAGAAATGACATTCATTTGTATAGAAACATGTCTTTGATCTACAATCAGTCCTAAATGGGTTAATCGTCTTTTTTAGGGAGAAAAACAAAAATGATCTGTTTGAATCAGAATTAAACACCAAAAAAAGGACAGCTTTTGTGCTTTGAAGCTTTTCCGGCTCTGAGAATATTTGATCTTTTGTTAAACACCTGTTTACCTCACAAAACACGAAAATACGCAACTTATGATTCGAAGATTTACCGTCAAGTTTTGATTCTTTGCTGCAAACTGTGACTTTCTATCTGGGTCTCATCTCTTTGGGTGTAATGCGCCGATTTAATGGTGATTCTCTGCTGCTGGAGCCGTGGAATTATCCATGCTAATGCTTTTTTTGTAATGCTACTATCATACTGATAATAGCGTTATCTAATCCTGCCGGTGAGCATTTGTACCTCTAGCTGTTGCGGCTATGATCCACATAATTCCACTAACTAATGCACCAGTCACTCCTCATACTTCCCAACTGCTTTGCTGCACAGATGAGCATCTCTTATGACCCAGAGGAGCAAAAATCAATATCCTGGGCCTTGATTATGGGCTGGCTTTTAGTTTATCTAAAGAAAAAAAATTAATGAAATTAAAGAAAATTGATGGAATGCTTATCACCCACTGCCTTTCATATCAGAGTTCTGATAATTTTGTAAGAAATTAGAGTTGTAGCTGTTTTGGTCAAACCTTGAAAATAGTGTTAAGCTCAGACTCATAGGATTTCGCAAGATGTCACTCTCGGCTACTAATTTTAGCACAATATCTGTAAAACTGACTGAATTATAGACATTTTTGTGTTTTCAAAGGTCAGTAGGCTGTGGCGACCATCTTGGATTGGGTTAGCTCCAAAAGTTAATCAGTTGTTGAGTTACATCCAGTAATTATTTCCTGAAAGTTTCATTAAAATCTGTGCAGTGGTTTGTGAGATATTTTGAAAACAGACACAGGCAAAGACATTATCATCTGCCTTTAGGGGTGGTTAATAAAGACGAACACAAACTGTTGTTGTTTGAAAGAGTTCATAAAAGGTCAGAAATTAAGATGAAGATAACACACAAAGGCAATAAATGGAGCAAAACACTTTTTAAAGCTGACATTTTTGTTCTCCCTACGCTTCATTTCTGACACCAACTTTAGGCCTTTTTTCAAATTTAATCAGTAGTCCTGTCTGAGGACACAAATATCCAGCAAAATACAGTTTGTATTTTAATAATTAACTGAAGGGCTGTGGTAGCTTGGTGGTCAGTGGTGGTCTTGCAATCCTGAGGTTGCAGGTTTGAGCCCAGGTTGCGGCAGGAAGGGCATCCGGCGTAAAACAATTGCCAAATCGTTCGTGCGAGTTTGCTCCCTGTGGCAACCCCTGAAGAAGTGAGTAGCCGAAAGAACTTACCTTTTTATTTTAATAATTAACTCAAGCAGCTGAGTTAAAGTGACTGTTGTGCAGAATTTGAGGAACCTCACACCTTCTGCAAAGCCTCATTTCTTCACACTCAGTGCCCCCTGAGATGTAAAAAATCTCTGGTGTAGGTTGTAATGAAACACATTTTTTAAATTATTTCCATAGTTATATCTAGAACACGTTTCCATCTTACTGTTATGATTCTCATTTTTTACACTACAATGAGTGTCTCACCTACTGCTACATTCTCACAATTTGCCCGTTTTCCACATGAAACAAACTGCAAATTGCAAGCTGAGGATTTTAACTCCGTATAGGCCGTCATCTATTGATTTGCAATTCTGAAATGCAGGTATGCACGCAATATTAACAAAGCTCTTTTGTTTACCAACAAATTAGAGCATAAAAACATTTTTTTGGAGCAGTCTTCATGACTGTGCAGTGAGCTCACTGTTCTGTAAACTTTAGACCAAAATCATGGTGAACAGCCTGGTTACTAACACAAAAGCAGAATTATAAATCTAATTCCCTGTTTTCTAATATAGAGCTTGTTAAAAACTAATTCTGAAGCAGCATAATAAATATTAAATGTGGAACATCAGTATTAGTCCACGGATAGTTTTGTCCTCCCTGACTCTAGTTACTGTTAAACCCATTTGGAAGATGTCCTTTTCAATACAAAGGGACTTCTATAGTCATACGAGCACACAGAGAAATCCCAGCATGCCTCCAAGCCCAGATTCATGGTCCAGTGTTAGTGGTGAACCATTTCCTGGTGCAGCATTTGGTGTTTTATTTGGCCCGCATCAGCCCTGAGCACATAGGGGGACAGTTGTCTTCAGACGGTTTCTCTGCTTGCTTTTCCTCCGCTCTCTGGGAGGGAGCAGGAATATTAAAAAAAAAGACTGAGGGGATGAGCAGCAGGCTAGAAAAAGATAAGGCAAGGCAGAGACTGAAAGAGAGGGCACTGTCAGGTCTTTTTTTTTTTTCTCCTCACCTCTGAATGAGAACCGGCTGTGTTTGGCTGACACCAGCTCTTCATCTGAAAAGGACAGCACTGATTAAGCCGCCTCAGTCTAAACACATTCTGATAGGCAGTATTTCCCCACAATGTGCCCCAGTTTTATATTTTTTCAAACACACTGAAGGAAACTGAAGAGTAAAACTGTCATGACAGCTCTGTTTTCAGGTGAAGTTACAAGGTGTTTAAGCTCAAAACATTTGTGAGCTGTTTGAATTTGGCTAAATTCACTATCACCTGCCATCGAAGGTGCAACAGTAATGTTTTCATGCTTGTGTGTGTGTGCATGGGTTTGTCTGCACTCTTAGCAAAATATCTCATGAACCACTGAACAGATTTTAATGAAACTCTCAAAGTAACTACTGACTGATTAACTCCTGGAGTCAGACCAATTCAAGATGGCCACCACAGCTAATCATCCTTAGCCTACATAAAAACTGCTATACTTCAGTGAATTTTATAGAAATTGTGCTAGAAATTGGTGTGGTTGTAGCTGACTGTCACAGCACAAACTCCAAGCACTAACTGTTCACGTGAGACTTGGGAAATCTCGCTAGAGATAACATGATGTAATCTAACAGCGGGCGATATGCACTTATTCGAGGAATGGTAGGTTTTTATTTACAGATGTCAGTATCTCTCTCACCTGGAGAATAGCTGGACGGCGTGGACGGACGTGGTTTTTAAAGCTTGCTAAACGGCTCTAGCTGCGCCTGCTGTCCTCAGACGACCTGCGGTTGTCTTAGCCACAGAATATTTTTGAGCTGCTGCTCTGCCTTCAGGCTCAAGCTCTGGCATGACCACAAACATTCCATGACTTTTCAACGTATTTTTTTGTCAAACTTTGAAAACACCGTGTGTGATCTCATGCAACATCGTGAGATGACAGTGTGCTGTGAGTGACTCTCAGCTGCTACCACACCATATTTTCGCACAATATCTGTAAATTAGACTGAGTTGCAGCTATTCTTTCTTACATTGAGTTTCATTAAAATGCATTCAGTTCATGAGATATTCAGTTAACAAACACACAGGTAACATTATCACTCACCTACAAAATAATGAATACTGTCTAATTTATAAGGTGGTCCAAGAAGATTCATGTGAAGCAGTTGCTACGAATTGTTTTTGTGCAGACACAAATAAGGCCAGGATGTTTAAAAGGCAACACTTACATCTTTAACTTGAATGTTTGTGCTCTGCAGTGTGCACGGTGATGAAATGAACCGTCCAGAATCTGTGCAAAGCAGGTTCAGCTCGAATCCTGTGGTTGTGAATGCGTGCAAGAACTAAAACAGTTCACGTGTTTTACAGACATGCCGTCATAAAACTTTTGGCATGTTTGAGTTTTTTTTTTTTTTTTTTTAAATAAAACAGACTATGATGTTAAATTGGCTTGAATATTAACAATATTAAAAAGATAAGAAATAGAAAATAGTTGTTCTAAGATAGCAGCAATCAGACTAGCCATTAGCTCATCAAATTTGAATCTAAACCTAAACAGTTAAAGCCAAACGCACCCAAAAAATGTTAAAAAATCCTGCAAGTAAGGTCTCTAAAAGTCGTATATTTAAATGAAAACTTTGTTTTGTTTTTATAGGTATCCTTTATGTATCTCTGCTGTTTCTAAGTATGTACTGTATGGTGATATAGCTTCTTCTTTCCTACCTTTTTTGCCCTCAACCAGCTTTACTACAGCATCCCTCATCCCTGTCTAATGTGGCTGATCTTTCCACACGTTCCTCCCCCTTCTCGCCCTCCCTCCCCCCAGTTTTTTGTGAGGATGAGAGGTGAGGGGGGTGGGGGGATATGTGTCTTTAACTGAGCTGAAGCTCTGCTGCAGCTTACCTCTTACTGTTAAGACAGGATATGTGCTCTGCTTTGTTACCGCTAACCTGCTTGTTTGGAGTGAGATCAGTATATTTGTGTGTTAGTGTGTGCAGGGTGTGTACGTGAGCAGAGCAGAAGCACGGAGAAATCCCATTACGGAGCCAAGTTGCTGCCACGCTCACCACCCCCACCCCTCCCCAAACACACTGTGAACCCGGTGTAATCCACTCACACACTCACCATGCAGCCTTGTTTGCGGGTGCACGCTCACACAAACGCACAGACTATACCCTCTAGACTCGGCGGTGAGCTGTTTATACCCGTGCACTGTTGTGTTACCTACCGTGAAACATGACAGCTAATGATATCGAAGGCTTTTTAAAGGTGTTTGTGTGAGTGTGTGTGAGAGAGCGGCTGGATTTCTTCCAGACATCGATTAGCAGGCGAAAAGCATCGGCTCAAAGTGAAAACTACAAAGTTAAAAGCTATGCTTTCGTCTATCAAATTAATTAATTTTATTTTTTTCATGTATGTTAGCTTGCATTTCAAAGCAAATTAAACCAATGAATTCCTGAGAACTTGATTCTGAATTCTGGCAGTTTATCTGTTGTATTGTTACGAACTGTAGGTAATCTTCGTTGTAAAGTTTAACAAGATTTGACTTCATTTAAAACTCAAATTAAAAATCTGGAAGAGTTTATTTACTTTTTAACCCTGTAAAATAAATACCACCAAACAGCTGAAAGTTTAACAAAACACTACAGCCGTTTTGATACTAGCTAGTTTGCAACAGGTCAGTAAGACGAATGGGTATAAAAAGAGCGTTTTAGAGAAGCTGAATCTCTCAGAAGTAAAGATGGACAGGGCTTCACCCGTCTGCAAAAAACTGCATCTAAAAATAGTGGAACAATTTTAAAATGATAATGTGAAATTGTGAAGACTTTGAATATCCCATCATCTGCAGCTCATATCATGAAATTTCAGAAATCTGAGGTCAAAGGTCAAGGCCGAAAGTCAATAATGGTTGAACGTAATCTTTGGGCCCTCAGGGGCCACTGCATTTAAAAAAAGGTCTGATTCTGTTTTGGACATCACTGCATGGGCTCAGGAACGCTTCCACACAGAGGTTTTAGAACAACGTATGCTCGCTTACAGATGTCTTTTTATATTTTTCATATTTCAGCAAGACGATGTTAAACCTCATACTGCTTCCGTTACAACAGCATGGCTTTGTAGTAGAAGAGTCAGAGTACTGAAATGACCTGCCTGCAGTCCAGACCTCTCACCAGTTGAAAACATTTGATGCATCATAAAAAAGAAAATCCAGCGAAGAAGACCCTGGACTGTTCAGACAATCAGACAAGAACGGGGCATTTCCATCTAAAACCTCCAGCAGCTGGTCTCCTTGGTTCCTAGATGTTTACAGACCGTTGTTAAAAGAAGAGGGATGCTTCACAGTGGGAAAACACTTTTTTCTGATGTGTTACTGCCATTATATTCAAGCTTATCTTATGAAAAAAAAAAAACTGTTTGAGATTAGCAAATTATTGCATCTGTTTTTATTAACAGTTTACACAATGTCCCAACTTTTTTATAATTGGGATTGTATGTTGCTATTTGGACAACTATTAAAAGACTAAGTTATTATGTTCTTTGTGACGTTTGAGGGTGCAGCAGAAGGTGTGAAAGCCAATAAAACAGCATGTGAGTAATATAAAAATGTAGCGCTGCATCCCTCTCTGCTGTGCTGTCGTTAGGTGTCTGTTAGAGGTTTGGCCTCTAATGGCAAAAACATTTGAAGTAAAGTCCGTCGATGCCGCACTTCTTGAGGTCTGCTGAGATGTAGATGTTTGCATTTGTCCTTTCCAAAGTAACTGCTGTCAAAGAATTGACATACATTTGTTTTACAGCTTTTGTCTGCAACTGGACAACATTATGTCCTACACACATCGTGGATCACTCAGTTCTCACTCGAGGTAAGCAAAGTTTTACTGCCACATTTATAAACGATGACTGAGAGGTGTTGCTTTGTTGGCCTTTAAAATCACAGTAGTGTCATAAAAGATGAGTTAATTAAATTTCCAGTAAATTTTGTCAGTAAGAAAATATACACAAATATTTGCTTTCTTCTAACAATGGGTTTTGTCATTGTGCTACAATTAAGATTAATTTCTAAAGAGTCAACAATCAAGTAAAAATAAAATCATGTAAACCAGAGAAGCATCAGTGTTTTTTCTTTGTTTTTTTTTTTTTGTTTGGATGAAAGCAGAAGTTAAAAACTGGATCATGATTTCTGTCAAGATTGTTTTTTTTTTTCACCCAACACCATAAAAATTGTGTGATCATGTAATTGCCTACATTTATGCTTTTTATCTGTAAACAAAAAATCTCATGAACCAGTGGATAGATTTAATGAAACTATCAACTAAAGATTTGATGTACATCATCAGTTAAACGTTTGGAGTCAACCTAATTCAAGATGGCTGCCAAAGCTAATTGATGTAATCAAACACAAAAATGGCTATCTCAGTTTTACAGATACAGACCTAAAATTTGGTGTGATAGTAGCTGAGTCATTCACAACAAATAGTCTGAGCACCAAGATCTTTAAACGTTTGGCATGCGAGGCAGCAGGCAGTAATTCAAATGTATGAAGTTAGGAATAAACTGCTTCCTGGCACCATTCATAACAGAACTGACACATTATATGAACCATTGCTGACGGGGGTTTTCCTTTCTTACGCTGTTTCCCCCAGGCTGAGCGTAGGGGGCGCTGTATTCACTGAGCTGCACCTGCGGGATGACAAAGTGGATAGCCTTTTTGTCACCAGCCTGTCTCTCAAGCTCGGCTTTGCCACTGAGTGCTCCGTCCGAGTAAGTGTGTGCGTGTGTGACGCTGAAGCCAGTTCCACACACACACATTCTCCATCCCGTCTTCCTCGACTCTCTCCATCCCTCCCTCTCTCTCTCTTCCCCCCCTGACCCCAGCGCCATCTTCTCTGTCTCATCCTTTATGCATACTGACAGCGAAGCCCCTGCGTTTATGGCACTGCATAACGTTCCCTCATTACCGGCCGGACTCAAAAACCCAAACGCAGCAAGGAGAGCGAGGGGGGGGGAGGTGGAGGCAGAAGGGAGAAGTGCCAATGATGACATTCTCTTTGGCTAATATTAATCTGATTCATTTGGCACGCCAGGAAGCATCAGTTTTACGGTTTGCTGCTGTGTGCCTTTATTGATGATGTCCAATTAAACACTGAAATGCAGCTGCAAACAAACTGAAGACACACTCAATAGATGCCTTTATCACATCGTTAAAGCATAATCTGAACAATATGTACAAGTCACCTGTACTGTGCACACACTTGGATGCGTAAATCCCAACAAGCAGCTCAGATAGACACATCAGCTGGTGCAGAGCAGGTTGCAGCAGCTTGTGTTGGCTGTAAACAGCAGTGGGGAGCGGCGGCTGTGTGAGCGTCCGGACGGCTAGCCAATCAACCCCTCGATCTCCTGTCCCTGCCCTTCCATTGATCCCCATTAAAATGCTTAGCAGATGCTTGGCTTGAGAGAGACAGGCGCTTTTTCCTCTGCTGCTATTTTCATTTTGTGTTCTCCTTCCCCCATTCTGGAAGAGTCGTTTTGCCAACTGGGACGTGGGCCGCTCGTCGGTGGTACAGTAGCATCCATTCAACGGGCTAAACCAGCAAACGTTTAAATGTGGAACTGATATTGCCAGACCAGCTGGAAAACCTGGTAAATTTTGGGCCACAATGACAATTTAACTATGTGTATTTGCAGATACACACCTGTGTTTTACTCATAAATACTTATTTTAAGACTTTAAATTCATTGTCATTCTACAATGTGAAACTATTTGCAAAAGGACACGGGGGATGGACTCAACTGATCATAATCAGTTAGAATGATAACTTTGTTTTTGGTAGCTATTTATTATAACTGAAATAACTTAGTCAATTTTGCAAATATTTAGCTAGAATTTAATGTGGTAGTAACTGAGTCATCCCCAACACTTAGTTCCAGCACTAATAGACTGCACAAGGTTTTGATTGTGCATGAAATGAAGCACAAGGTTGTTTTGTTGTTGTTTGTATGTTTTTAAGCTTTGACCTAAACAGCTATAACTGTCATTTCTCAATATATGATAACTTCACTTTAAAACTCCAGCAGGTGATATTCATTCCTGCAAAGAATGCTAGGCCTTAAATTTAATATTTGATTGACATGTTAATTTACTGTAAAACTCTAACCAACTCCGTCTGTGCCTTACTTTTGGGCACACAGAAGTGTAAACATCTCACTTGTGATGACATCCTGTAAGCAACGCATGTCTGGAGTACGTGGGGCAAAGTATACCAAGATCAGAACTGGCTTGTTATGCCAGCTAGTTGAAGAAATCAGCTATTGTTGTGTGTGTATGTGTGTATCTTTGTGTCTGTGTACCCAAACTGCATACCTACACATACTGCAGAGAGTCTGTAGGCACTCGATGTGGGTGTTTGTGGAGGACGTTTTCTCGTTCTCATGCAGACGTAAGCATCTTTGTTTTTTCGCATGTTTACTTGGATGGTAACTGAAGCCGCTGTCTTCCTGTTAATGTGTCTGTGTGTGGCTGTTGCCTCGGCGTACAGGCGGCATACACTAGCAGGCTTTGTTTGTTCAGGCGACTGACGTGCGTCCATGGAAGAAGCCCTCCACTATGGGCTGCAGCTATGAAAGAGCAGCTTTGTTCTCGCAACCTGCCAATCCTTCCTCATTCTTGTTGAAAGGGAAGGAGAAGACGTCCAGGGCTTCAACTTCTTCAAGAAAATGCATACAAATCGTTTTCTATCTTGACCTGTCTTTGTGAAGGTAGAGAAACCTGTCTGGGGAAAAAAGACTGGAAAATGTGGTCAGGTAGCACAGGATGGAGGTTTGATTCAGTGTCAATTCAAAGATCCAAGATTAGAAATAAACTGTATTCTGGGTAGACATCTCCTGAAAGATGGACTAAAGTTAAAGGACATTAATTTCATGACTGTTTTAGACCTGACACTGACTGGCTAATGTATATATGCCCTGACATATTTGAACCAAGATGTATGTTTTTGAGCTGTATGACAAACGCACAAATTATTGAACCTCTAAGCAAGGAGGATATTAAGTTTGGAAATGTTTTGTCTTCTCTGAACCTGAAACATTGTACTGTAAACAGCATATACTGCCCCCTAAAACCTGATTCATTCTTTTCATTTTAGCATAACTCTAGAATACACTTCTTTCATATCTTTTAAGAAATGAAAAATTTATTGTGTTAAAATTTGCTACAATTAGTCTACTGGACATTTTCAGCTTATAACAATGGATTGCAGGAAGATTCTACAGGAAATAAGAGAACAAGACTAAAGTTCATGAATATGTTGAATTAAATCAGAATTATTGAGATGAACAGGGCCTAACTTGAACCAGTGGGGTATGAATAAAAAGAAGCAATCATTTTAGGTCCAATACTATTGGTTGGATTAGCAAAGGTACTCTTAATAACTTTAGCTAGCCAAAAGTTAAGTAATAATCATAGCTAGCAAAGAGCAGTGCGAGAAATGTGAGACAACTTTGGGAGAGTTTCACGGCCTATAAAACCAAACTGACTGACTAGAGACCAAAAAGAGAATAAATTGTAATCAATCTGAGGCATAATTATTACTTATTTGCTTGAAGTCATTCACAGGAACGTCACGCAACCATTGCAATTTCTTTGCAGTTACATAAATACTGTCATAGTACCAATTCAGTGTGATTTCAAGTGAAAATTGACATATTTTCTCGCAATTTCATGTCTCTGATTGTTCTCAGCTCTGAGATTCAGGCTTCAGCAAAGAGAATCATAAATGCCATTCAGTCAACTAGTTTTTGTTGCTTTGTGTTATTAATGGTGGGGATTTCTAAATTTCTGGCCGTGTTAAATGGTGGATCGGTGTCTACTCTTGAAACCTTAATAAAATTATGTCTAAGGTCTACTCTCATATCTAAAAAAATAAACCATATTTTCCAGAAATCCTCAAAATTTAAATGTTCAAGATTGTAATTCCTTTACAGTTCCTTTTACATTAGATGTAAAACATCAGTAAGTGGTGACAAAGCCTAAAGGTAGGAGCTAGGCAATGCCAGTCCATAACTTTTGTTTTAGATCTACCAGTGCTTGCTAAAACAGTAATCATGTATTGCAAATAAAAGATTGCTGTAGCTGTAGGTTTGTAACATACTAGTGGATTTTCCTGTAAGGATTAAACAGTTTTTAGATATTTAAACTTCAGTGCCCTATAAGTCATATCCTGATTTAAAATAAATAATTCAAAAATTGTGTTTGCAAACACATGTAAATCTGTACAATGTGCATACAGAAAGAAAACACCCACTTTTCTTTCCTTGTAACCGCCACAGTGGAGGGACACACTGACAGTGATCCGTTTAGTAGACGGGAAAACTCTGACAACAGCTTGAACGGCGTGCTGGGAGTTGGTGATGCACAGGAGATATGGGGTGAGGGATGCTTGAGGAGGAGAAGGGCGGTGTGAACAAGGGGGGGGTGGGACAGAAGCTGAATTTGCGATGTCATGCGGCCGATTAGGCAGCTAGTCTATCTCGCCGGCATCGGGGGGGCCCTTGACTGCAGCTACGCCATTCCTCCAACACATCTTATCCATCACCTACACACACACACACACACACACTCGCTCTCTGTTTGCGTCGGGAAACATCATTCCCTTCCGTGTCACCTGCTCGGACCAGGAGCATAAAAAATGGCTGTCACCTGAAAATGATTGCTGAAAACGAGAGGAGGGGAGAGAGGAGAATAAAAGTGCGAGGAGGGGGGAGGCCGGGAAGGTAAAATTGGAGGAAACTCTCGCCAGATTAGGTGCGGGTTAAGAGAATATTGATCTGTGTGCCGAGGACTGTTGATCTCTCTTAGCAGCACAAGACAAATGGCAGCAAACAGAAAATCGAGTGCTTGCCTTTTCCCCAAGGACGGGATCAGCCTTTTTTTTCTTTTCTGCTTTTCTCCTCCTCTGTCAGTTTTTCCTTCAATTCTCCACGTTTTGGACCCCTCATTATATCAACATCAGCTTCTTATAATCCAACATTAAAATTGATAAATATATTTTGGAGCTGGCGTTGGCATTATTTCTTATATATTTAGCATCAGAAGGGAGTTTTCCTCTCAGTCACACCCAACATAAATGCTAAGAGTTTGTATCAGTGTTAAGAGCTGCTGAGTGAGTCTGAAGGTTGCCGAGATAATTAGTCTTTTTCTCCCATTTTGAGTGTACAAGGGGTCCACAGAGGCACAGTGTTTGATTAGGGCCACAGCCTTGGCCTGGCACCCAGCCGGGGTGTTTGATGATGGGGAGCAAACTCTGGGCGGGGGCTGAGGTTCATCCATGCCGGCTCAACATCAAACAGCCTGGAGCAAAGGACTCCAGCCCTGGGGGAACCCTCCAGCAGTACGGCCTGGATAGGTAGATGCACTCCCAGTCGAATGAGGAGGAGGGAGAGAGAGGGTGGAAAAAAAAAAGACAGGAAAAAAGGGAGGTAGAGACAGGCAGGGGAGTAAAGAGTGAGTGCAAATGAGAAGACCTTGAAAGAAGCAGCAGAACTCGGGTAACCCTTAAAAAGTTTGTTTAGTAAGACATAACACATTTTTATCATTTCTTTTGATTATGACTAGAAATCTAATGCATTAACTTAAAATCCCCTTCAAGCTTGGATCTTCTTGTATTGCTTAGGGCAGTGATGTCCAATCCTGGTCCTGGAGGGCCACCATCCTGCATACTTCAGATGTTTTCCTGCTCTTCAGGAGGTCTTCAAGTTTTGCAGAAGCCTGTTAATTACTCATTCATTTAAATCAGGCGTGTCACAGCAGAGAAACACCTAAAACATGCAGCATATCGGCCTTCCAGAACCAGGACTGGACACCACTGGCTTAGGGTCTTTATTTTGTTTGTGCATGTATTTTAGTGAGACGTTTGGTGTTTGCTGAAGGGATTTGGCATTGATTTCAGGTGGCTGTAGCTCAGAAGGTAAAGTAGTTCTGCATATGAATTTTTAAAAAGTTTTTATAACTTTGTACTTTTTAGGTCTGCACTACAGGAAGTTCAGAATAAATCAGGTCATCTCAAAGTTTACTCAACTTCTGGCAAACTGATATATGACGCAACCTGAACACAGCTACATGGCATTCTATCTCTGGAGTTTGACATTTTTGAGCAAAAGTTATTTTATTTGCCTAAAAATGCTATAAATGAGGCATCAGTCTAGTTAGCCATTAGCGTGATGCGTAGGGTAGTATCTTACTGGGCTGTGATGGTTGGTGACTAGTTTGAGAAAGACATTTGCAAGAAGTCTGCAGAATATCACCAAACATTAGCAGGGTTTCTCAATTTACACCTATTTTATTGCCTTTTTGACTCACCAACCATTGTCCAGCTGTCACAGCCCAGTCAGATACTCCCCTTAGGTGGACATTTTCCTCATTCTTCATACTCTATTATCTGATTTTCACAACTGATACTATTAACTATTTGACAAAACATTATTTCATAAAAGACCATGCTATCTTTTAAACATGTTAGTTTTTGATCCCCATATCATAGGTGTACAATTAATAGTTGAAAACATGAAGACAGCACCTGCTATTGCAAAAAAATAAATTATAAAATTCTCAAATACAGTTCCTAAATAAAACAAATACTAACCTTCCTTGATCATGACTCAGGGATGTGCTGCAAAAAGCTTGATCCATGGAGACCTTAACCAAACATGAGACACCCGACTTTCCCAAAGGTCCAGGAATGTGCTTGGGGCTTAAACCAATAGATTCTGAAAAATTGGGATTGGGGACCCCTCTGTCATAAAAAACCAAGTCTAAGGTTTTGACATGTCCATCAGATGTCTCACCTGATCAGGAGTCTAGTGGGATGGGCTGCAAAAAGCCTGATCCACAGAGACCCAAATTAGCACCCATAGGAACCAAAGACTGTGCTGCCAATGTCTAAATGTAGAATATCTTAACATACCCAGAAGTCTAGGAACTGTAGATCCCATGATAGGAATTGAGACCCCACTGAGGGTTGTGAAGCTTTAAGTGCAAAAACTTCTTAAAATTTATTTTGAATTGCAAGTTTGCTAATGTGATATTTTTCTCACTGTGCGAGAGAGTTAAAAACAACAGTCATTAAATCATAGAGATTGACAGTTATTGCTACTGTTGTTTTGCAAGATTGAAGCTAAAGAGTTTATGAACCACTGACTGACACGATGATAATTGGTGTTTATTTCAGCTCAGATGCTCAGATCTGCTTCAACTCTTTGCCCCATCTAATCAAAATCATTCCCATCCTTGAATCTCGCCCTTTCTGCTACTTTCTCTTCATCTGCCCATCTCACTCCCTTCATCTTCTGCTCTTCCTCTAGGAGATAGTTAAACGTGGTTCTCCATGTTCACTTTTTTCTTTTTTACCGTAAAGAATTGTATTGAATCAACATAGTGAAGAGTGTACAGCTTCTCCCCAATCTCCAGGCTATTTGACTTGTCTCTGTCTCACTCCCTTCCCCTTTCATCTCCATCTCCTCTCTCTCTCAGGAAGGTGGGGGAGGCTTGATCTTGCACCTTCGTCTGACTGTTCACCCTTCAACAGTCATGTTTCATTACAAGGCCTCAGTCTTCAACCTGTCTTCCTGTCTATCCCGCCCTGAGTGTGCATGTTCTGCAAGGTTAACACGGACAGGGCGCTTGAGGATTTGGCATGCAATTGAAGGGTTAAACTGTTTTTCAGTCTGATTAGGAGTTTAGAGAGAAGCTTTGTGTAAATAAAGGATGCGTATGGTTTGTTATGCATACAAACGCACCTTTGCCTCTGTTCATAGTGTTTGCGCAGAAGTTTGTGGCTGTTGTAGATAATGAAAACCCAGAAAAGTCTAAGTTAAAGTTGGAATTTTTACCCTGGTTTTCAATAATAGACAAATGTATTGTCTCCGCATCTCATAATATCGCATGAGATTGTACATACTGTCATTGATAGGGTTTGACCAAAACGGTTCAAACTGTATCCCTTCTCAACATAAAATGATTTTCGTCTAAATCTCTTGCGTGAAAGGTGGCAGGCGGTATGCATTCCTTCAATGAGTGCTTGGTGTTTAAGTGTTTTGTTTTTAGTTGTGAACGTTGTTGCTAAAATCCAGTTCATTCAAAAGCTGTTAAGCTCCTTGTTTTCTTGGTGTTATTGGTATGTCTATAAACTGAAAACGTCCAAATCTGAAATGTGGTGCAACTCTTATATTGCATGTATCGTTCATGCAGTGTGTACATTTTGCAAATCTGAATGTTACTCTTCATCGCAACTAGTAGATATAAAAAAAATAAATAAATTAATTTAAAAATCAATGTTGGCAAGGATGTGCAGCAGCTAATACAGAAGCCCACGTAATAAGATGCACCAGGCAGAATGCTCCTCAATTAGTGGAGCAAAACTCGGGAGAATATTTACAGTAATCAATGTACAATTCTCAAGTCAACATTTTTTTTAATTAATTCTCTTCAGCAATTAACTCCCTCAATGAAAAACACCCACAAAGTAGACCTTTCTTTGTGACATTAAACTTATTGCCGAAGCAGCCTGTCTCATTACCCTTCTTGGCTGAAACAAACGAGTGTGTGTTTTAAGAGTGCAGAAATCGCACACTTGTGGCAATATAACAGCCGCTCTCCAGGTGTATATTTGCCTACTCTAAATGGATTTCTAAAATAAAATGGGTCAGGCTGGCTATTTTGTAGGGACTGAGATGCCTACATCTCCTCCCACCATCCATATGGGTTCATGCATATGCATGTTGTCTGGACAGGTATACCAAAGATGGAAGAGTTATTTTTTTATTTTTTTTGGTAAAAACAACCTGTTTTTGACTTTTTAAAATCCACAAAGGGAGTGCAGCACTCTGCAGGAAACACACACTGCCTTGTAGACAGCATAACAAATGGAACAGTTCATATCAGTCAGAGGAAAACAATAATCCAGGGCTAGATTTGTCGTCGGCCGTAAATGATCGTGGCAATTACGCTCATATTGCGAGGCAAGCAAACAGAATTACAGTGAGATTTTCCCTGTGATTGGGGTGTCACAGCCCTATTATTGTTGTGAGTCCTGATTGATCCTCTCCTCAGTCTCCCCTCTCTTTCACCGCCTGTCTTGTTTCATCTTTTCTATTGTCTCGCCTCAGTCTGTCTTCGCTTTTCTCCCGGACTTGTTCTCAGGCTAATGAATCTAAAGCTGATGGGAGTAGTCTGGCCCAGCGAGACCTCCAGCCTGCTCGGGTTTTTATTTTCTACTCCACAATGTCTTCGCAGCCTGGCCAGCCGAGGGAATTTATCTGTCCATCACTCTTCTCCTGCTCCCTGCTAACACTTTTACAACCTTTAAATTAGCCACCGTCACCACAAACCATGCCTCGCATTCACACGTCTCCAGATGTTGCGGGCGGCTTTTTTTTCACAGCCACCACTGTAAATCTTTGCTTTCTAGAGTGGGAAGAGGCGAGAATAGCCTGGAGGACAACCACAACTCACCTCCTTCCATCTGTTGTCTCATGCAGCGTTTGCAAGAAGGCTAATTCTTTATACGGTGGGTTAGTGTAGCTCAGGAGACTGTGTAACTTGTGTGTGTGTGTGGGGGTGTGTGTGTGAACAAAACAAGTAGATTGAATATGGCATCAGTTTTCCAAGCATTTTTCAATTTAAGATCTCTTCAGTTGGATCTGCTGCCTGGAAAATAGTAAAAGTAGAGAAAGATAGCAAAGAAATACAAACATACACCTGTCTCTAAACTTGTCTCTTTCTTAATTTTGGTCCCAACATGGCTGCATGAGGAATTGCTAACATTTAACATTTGTCACTTCTTCAAATACGACTGATATGGGAGTATACACAATGAGGCAGACAATGCTCTTAGGTAATGTTTTTATCCTTACAAAGATGTTGTCTTAATAGGGAAATGGTTGAAAAGCATCTTTACATGCAGTGCTCCTAACCATGGGGTCTGAACCACAGAGAAGTGTCTTTAAAAAAACTATATTGTTAGGTATGGAAGTGGACCTATCATGCTTTAGGTTTGTGTTATAGTTGGAAACATTGACCACTTTGTTGTTCGTTTGAAGAAGGTAATTAGGTCATCATACTGAACAGAAGATGGTTTCTACAGCAGGATTTTAAAACATACATCAAAAGAAACTATTTTAAAAAACAGATCGTGCTGTTATGGTTTTAAGGTCTGTTCTTTACAGCCTTGTCTGTTCATGATAGCTTAACTTTAAATGGGACTGCTGAAATATTTTGCATTCAACTTCAGCCCCGGTATCAGTAACTCTGGATTTAGAACTAAATGTTCTCTGGACAGAAATCCACCTACTTGTGTTCTTGGTTGGAGGCCAGTTCAGAGGTTATCGAACGCCTCTACATTATTAGTAACTGGAGCTTTACAGTTGTGTTGTGTAGAGAGTTTTGGCACTGAACGTATTACTTCCTCAGCTGGGAGGGTCAGAATACCACCACATGGTCCAACCATGTCACTGGGGTGCTTTAAAAACAAATTGCCCAATTTTTGCCAAATGGCCATAATATTTTGTGCTGTAGACAAAACAAGGAAACATACAGAGCTAGAAGCCACTACGACAAAAAATAATAAATTATTTCAAATTAAAGGCCAAGCATTCCTTGAAGAAATGCAAATAGAACGCCACTTTTCATGCTAGAGTTTTAGACTTTGATCATCTTATGTTGACAAATGACAGTTGTAGTTTGGGCAAACTTTAAAAGCATTGTCTTGTTCAGATTATTTGTTGGGGATGATTCTCAGCTACTAGAACATGTTTCTTTAGTTCAGTATATTTAAATTTGACTGAGTTTTAGCCATTTTTGTGTTTTGTGAGATCAGTGGCTATGGTGGACATTTTGTATTCCATTGCCTCTAAAGGTTAATCACTTACATATGTACATCTGATTATTTTCTGGAAGTTTCATTGAAATCCATCAAGTGATTCATGAGGTTTTGGTAAAAGGCAGTCACACAAACATGGGCAAAAACATTATTGCCCTTTTGCTTTCGGTGGTGGGTGACAGCTCGCTTTGAGAAAGCTATCAAGTCATGAGTTATGATAGATAAATGTGACTATTTGACTAACTCAACTTATGGGCTTAAATAATACCATCCTATCCACTAGGGATACATTAAGACCTCAAATGTAACGCTCCAATGACAATGAAAGTTGGTTAAAGAAAAGGGTAAAAATAAACCAGAAAGACGAAGTGAACTTGTCCTTTTCCTGCTGCCTCATGTCTGTGTTTCCATTCTCATCTCTTTTTAAGATCCCTTCCTCTCCTGTCTTCTTCCTCTATTCACTCAATTAACAATAGCTCTTCAGTTTTGTGTAATTTGGAACAGAACACAGCGGTTGTGGATGTCGTTAGAAGCGGTATCAATCAATCTGGGGACAGTAAGGAGACGTCCCCCTCGCTCCATCTCCGAGCTTCTGTATTTAGAACCAGCGGCTTTGCCTAAATGACTCGCATCACCAAGCCTTTGAATAATAAAATAAATCAAAACATAAGAGTTTTGTCTATTTGCAATTTCCTTTCGGGTCTTTGAATATGAAACCAGATGTTTCCAGCATCCTAAAGATGCTTTTCATCTGCCCTTTTCTTTTCCGCTCTGGTCTCCTTTTTTTTCTTTTTGCTCTTTCTCTGCACCCCCTCTTCCTCCCCTCTGCTCTCAAAATTAATGTAACCCCGGAAAAAAACTGAAGCTTATGAAAAGTGAAATGTCCTCTTTGCCTAAGGAAGTAGTCTGTTTTGCATTGATAGAGAGCCACAGGCAGCCCCTGGCCATCTGAGGCTGAGCCTGTTTTTCCTCTGCGATATCCTGCCGCTACATCTCTGCCTCTTGAGTGCGCCTCCAACTAAAGCGGGTGGGTCAAAGCAATACCACCACCACCCCACCAATCCTTCCCCTTTCTCCAGTGCTCTAATTGGAGGTGCTCAGGTTAAAGAATGTCCTGGTTATCACAAAGCCAGCAGAGAAACACAATTCAGCAGTATAATTCCACTGATGAGTGACTTGCATTTTCAAATATTTTTAGACGCATGGCTGTTTACACAAGCCATGCGTCATTATCTCATTCATGCACATTCAAACGTTGACACGAGTTTATACAGGATAATTAATTCCGAGTCAACCCGAATGGGATTTTTAATAGATTCTGGATATATGTATGGGAATTCATAACGGGCTCTAAAGCACAGACATTGATACTGTTTGTATAATTTTCTGAGTGCAGTAAGTGTGGTCCCGGTTGTCTCCCATGTATGAAGAGCTTGTCTGTTTTATGCTCCTGGCCTCTGTTCATTTTGACAAACCATGCGTGCGCTCTGCCAGTCACTTCCAGGCAACCACAGCTACAATAAACACCAGACATTTCTCTTTTTTTTATTATTTTTCTTTACAACTCAAGGCCCAGGTTTGATCCCGAGCAGAACCCCGGCCGGCTCACTTCCTTTCTGGGGTCTCGAAAGCAAGCCCAAACAAACAGGAACTCTTGCATATATGGTAGCAACTCCCTCGTGCACCTGCATAGTGTTATGCTGGACTTAAGGGCTCCAGGTTCAGCCAGCCGGTGTTTATATTTGCAAACAAGCAGCAAAAGGCTCCAAAGAATGATTTATAGGCCGTTCCTGCAATAAAACAGTGGAAAAATTGAACCTGAATGCAACCACAAGCAAATAAGTCTTTAATCAGAACAATGCTTAGTGATTAATTTTCTGTGTTGGTCCTAAAAGTCTTGACATTTACTCTTAGCTACTATGACTAAGAACCATAATCCTGATGTTTGTAGCTATTAAAATAAACCCCTCCTTTCAGGGGACACAAAAACAGGAAGTACGGACAACGAATACGATTTTACGCCTACTGATAAATACCAAAGTCCAATTATGCTTGTTCTTGTTAACGTGACAGGATGTCAAACAAGCACTTCCAGTAAACTGCCTCTTATCTTAATTGGCCTCATCTCACAGGAGAGTCCGGTTCTGAGGCGACTACAGTCACAGAGTCTGCTTCTTGTCTGGCACAACTCAACGCCCCCCTCTCCACCCTTTTTTTTTATGTCTGCATGAGGATGAAACAACTTTAAAATATTTTGGAGAAGTTGAATTTTATCCAAAGTGTCAGTCGTGCAAACATCACGAGTTAGCCTGGCAAAATTATTGATTCGGACAGGAAGGAAAAGTCAAATGTTTCACAGCCCTACCACCACTCTGCCTTGCCGACTGTCAGTCAGACTTCGACATATTGCCGCCTCCTTAGGGTACTTGAATGCCACAGAGAGCTGCACTCTTAATAAAGCCCGAACGCAATCTCCCTATAACCCCAATGAGATGGCAGGGCTCCTCAGCTCTTCCATAATGCACTATTCATGCTTTTTATTAATCTCTTTTCTCCTCTAGCCATTTTTCAAATCACTTCTTCTGTTTACTCATGAATATTTTTCTACCTTGTTGAGAGACAGAGGAGAAAAAAAGGGGGTGGGGGGTGTGTAAAGGGAAGGCAAAAGACCATCAACAAGGCAAAGAAAGACTGGCCTGGTGGCGCTCCCTCCATGGGTAATTTGCAGCAGGGAAGGCTTGTATTTCATCATGGGATAATCTAACCTTAGAGGTGTTTTACAGACCACCTCCAAGTGCAAAATAGATCTTCTAAGCACC
Organism: Kryptolebias brasiliensis; assembly: GCA_028566095.1. NCBI lineage: Eukaryota > Metazoa > Chordata > Actinopteri > Cyprinodontiformes > Rivulidae > Kryptolebias > Kryptolebias brasiliensis. Next base: position 8,517,552 of record JAOXNZ010000110.1, read on the forward strand.
CTGGGGACATGTATGTCTGGTAATTGGTGTTTATGGTTGGGAGTCTTGAACAGAATTGGTCTGTCACATTTAGGGTTGAGTCCAGTGGTGGCATGGACTCATCAACCAAATCTTAATCTCAGATTTCATGTCAAGACATGAAATATAAGAAAAGTTCATAAATTTTTAGTTCAAAACCTCTTTTTGTGGAAGTTTTCAACACCTTGTTCCAGGTGTTGGATACAAAGGGAACAGTGACCATATTAGGTTGTCTATAAAAAGTAGCCAGAGTTAGACTAATCTGTCACCTATTTCCATTTTTTCCTCTTTTTTCAGTTAAACAGGGAAAGACTGAGGTTGTGCATGGAGGGGAGGATGGGGGGGATAGAGAAGGCATAATGAAAAGGGCCTAAATGACAGTGGGTTGACAGTGGGATTGGCTGGTAAATGACTGCGGAGTGGCTCGCCTGCGGAGAGGGGATGGAGGAAGCTCCCAGTAGGCCTGATTAATTCAACTCTCGGCGACTGCCGGGGGAGAGCCAGGGTTAGCCACTGCTCGGAGAGGAGCCTATTACTGGTACGCCGCTGAAACTGATATAATCAGCTACACGGCGACCCGGCCTTCCCCGAGACAAACTTTTCCAGGACACAATCCCTATTCATTCCACATGGGGACTTAAATACACCAGCCGGGAGGGAAGGTGAAAGGGGTTGAGGTAAAGGAGGGTGCCAGGTTCTTGGAAGAGGGGTACAAAGGATTTTCTTTTTGAGAGATGGTTAGGGGAGCTTTATTAGAAATCTTCTCTGCTGCTCTGGCTCCATTCCCCCCTCACTTTAGCCCCCTTTTGCTTTTGCCGTACCTTTTGTATCTCTTCATCCTCTACTTCTCTCCCTGCTTCTTTCTTCTCTAGCTGATTTCCTGCAGCTTTGATAGTGACAGACCCTCCCATGTGGCAGCAGCTTTAAGTCTGGTCAGATATGAATATGTCACAGCTTTTAATCCTAGATGCTTCTCTCGCAGCTTCACAAACCGCCGCAAGTATGGCAGGTTTTATCTGAGGGGAGGGGTGGGGTGGGGGGGTGCCATGATATGAGGC
>JAOXNZ010000110.1:8624377-8636193 GCA_028566095.1 Kryptolebias brasiliensis
TTACAGTTTTCATTTATCTCTAAACATACCAGATTGTTGTCTTTAAATATGTCTGATTAAGTTACATAAAACTTAAACTTAAATTTCTGAAAAATAATCCTTTAAAAAGCCTCTAAAAGAGAATCATTTTCATATCATTTCTTCCTGGGTACGTTTATTTACTAAAATAAACTTCTAATTTGAATTTAAAAAGACCTTCTAATGCTCTTTTTGTCTGAACACTAGTTCTTACTGAAACATTTGTTGCATAAAATTATATTTCTTGTCACTTTTTGGGGCTCTGAAGTTGTTAATTGTGTCGTTTGTGAGCCTACGAGTCACATTCATGGAAATATCTGCGGCCGGTGCAGTTTGACCCATATATCGGCTCGTAAAACTACTTGTTAATGCAAACAATGTGTGGCCATGCTAACTGAGCCGTAGCAGCATGAAGCTACGCTCAGAGAGTGCTGCACACAGCTTGATTGGCAGATTGTTCCTTTTAAAAAGGCAGAAATCTTCAGGAAGCAACAGATGAATCAGATTAATCATTTTTCCACTGGTTTTTGAATGTGAATGTGAATAAATCTGATCTGTTGCAGAAAAGGCTCAGTTAATCATGAGCTTTGGGATTACAGGTGGGTCCCGGGCTCCTGTGGCTGCAGGTCCATCTGTATCCAGGTTTCGAAGACGCACGGAGAGGAAACGGCAGCGTTACGTAACGGCGGCGTTCAGCTTCAGCTGCAGGAGTGGGGCTGAACTCAACTCTCTTTGGCAGACGCTGACAACGCAACAAGGCGTGCGTTAGTCATTGTTTGTACAGCGGGTGGGTTTGTGGACTAATCCGAAAAGGTCCCAGACGAACACGAAGCGTGCGAAACGCAGAGGAATGAGTTTAAAAGACAGTCAGCGGCTGCAGGCGGAACCGCAGAGAATGCTTTGCTAAGCTTAAACCATGAAGGTTACACAGGAGAGAGCTGCATGTAATTGTGTTTTACATGACACCCTGCATTATTTAAAGTTCAGGCACACAAACAAGACGTCCCTGTGGAAGACCTTGATTTGGCAGAACGCAGTGGAAGATTTCAGTCCTTAAGAAAGTTTGAATCAATGCGGATATAAATACCAGCATGTGTGTCGATGTATGTAGAAAAGTTTTGTCCCAAACCGACGGCACATGTGTTGAATCTGATGCCACCTTTCACACAGAGTGAAAATGATCTATATCAAGATGGAAAACCTGCTCAGGTTCTCCAAAGGGGTGGGGGTTCTGAGCACACGCTTAGATGTGCCTCGTAGCAGAAAGAAGCACACATGTTTGGTGCACATGTTCTCCAGCAACACCAGCTGACGGTGGACGACCCGCAGCCAAAAAGCTGAGAGGGATATTTGACTTGACAGTGCACGCTGAGGCAATTCTCCAACAACAAAGTTCTATTGTCCTCTGTTCTGTGCTTCATTGTTTAATTCTCCTTTAACTGCTCAACATTTATAAACCCAAAAGATCCCCTTTTGCATTAAAAATAGAAAACAAGCACTCCTTGAAGGAATGCATATGGTCCAGATTTTGTATGATCTGTTAGCGCTCAGGGTATCTGTTGGGGATCAGCCTCAGCTACTATCAGACTAAATTTTAGCTCAAAAGCTGTAAAATTGGTGGAGCAATCCCATTATTTTATGAAAGTTTTGTTAAAATCCCCCCAGCAGTCCATGAGATAAGTACTTTGCTCGCCCTTCCATTGCGGTCGGCAGTTAAAAACACGCTAAAGAGGTTTGCAGAGTAACTTAAACTCCCTCCGCCAGTTCAGTAACACGCAGCGTTTCCTCGGCTGGTTTTGACGCCTGCTGGTGAGTAATACGTGGGTGTGAGCTCAGAGGGGTCGGCGGCCAGCGTGCGACCTCCTTAGAGCCACTTTTGTGGTGGCGCTGGCTCGAACGCTCACGCCAGGGCCAAACAAAGAAAGGCTAAGAGGAGACGAAGGGGCAGGAAGGGGCTGGGAGCAGAGTGTTCATCCAAGTGTGGTCAGTTTTATCAGGGATTCAAACATCTGGGGTCTCCACTTGAAACTTAGACTCACGAGTTAAAACTTGTTCAGATTTGACTCTTATCAGATTTTGTTGGCGTGTTTTCACAGTTAAAGGATGCAATCAACCCGCACCGTTTTATTAGACACCCTTTGAATTTGAGGACCTGCAGAAAACCTTTTTTCTGACTTTTTTTTTTTGCCATCTAAATATTTCTGCTTGCTTTGTGCTATTTTAGCCAATTATATCAAAATGTTCATTTGACCCAGGAGATGACTGCTATGACTTTTAGTTTTTATAACATTTATACTTTATTTACAAATATTTTTCCCATGGACATGCATTGAGATCTTTCAGTTCCTTTCCAAACATTGTTCACTTTGAAATCTGCGTCAGAAAACTGGCTTTATTTTTGTGTTCTTATGCTAATTTTAGCTTTTAGCTACTGTCTGCTACTTATAGCCTTTAGCTAGCCTTTTGAAACTTTTAGCTAGTTTTGCTTATTTTTACTCTTAGTTAGCCTTTTTGTTACTTTTGGCTTTTAACTAACATTTTGCATTTTTTGGTTTCAGCTAGCCTTTTGCTGCTTTTAGCTAATGTTATGCTTCTTTTAGCTTTTAACAACTAAATCAGGTTATTTTCAAACGTGTGAAGAGTTTTAAAAGGTTACAGCTTCTTTCAGATTTGCTCTTTGCTCTGTTAGCTAAATAATAATAAGCTAAAATTGTCAAAGTATTTTCCCTAATGTTTTTTATTCAATCAAGATTAACTGAAATATTCAACATGATTTAATTTAAGTTTATGAATTTTATGAAACATGTCCAAGATATGAACTCAAAGGTTGAATTTTGTTGATTTTATTCACTCAGAGGCTAAGTGAAGACTTAAAATTCTCACAATGTTTGATTTTCAGTCACTTGTTAAGGTGTTTTTTTACAGAACTGCCAGATGTTCTCATAACAAAGCTTTTGTGCCAACTTAAATGACTCAAAACTACTATTTTCCTGAACCTAACCATGTAGGAAACTTGCCTAAACCTCATCAACTTCAGTAACTTTTAGAGGCTGAAAACAAACTTGTATTTTGGATGTTTCTGGTCATCTTTAAAGCAGTAATGACACAATAATCTTTCAGAGGAAGAACACTGTTTAAAGAAATAAGATGTGATGCTGACAATCAAAGAATTATGCATAAACACCACAGATTTACACTTCTGTTGTGAAGTATTTTGAGGTTAGGCTGTAGCCTTTGCCAGCTCTAAATCTAAACACAAAATACTACGATAGTGAAATATAAATTTACTTAAGTGCTGCACTTTAACAAAATTGAAACGCAGTTTAATTTAAAGCCTAACATACATGGGGGCTGGGGGTGACATCTTTAGATTCAAAATTAGCAGCAAAATGTAATTTAGCCAAGAAGCATTGAGACAGTGATATATTTTACCAAAAATCATAGTAAAATGTTTGGAAAACTCCAACTATTATGAGAAATTTTACAAACTTACCAATCAGATGATTGTTGGTCTCAAACAGTAGGAGCCGTTTGGTCAGAAATGGTTTTCTACTAAAACAAACCTTTTTGAATAAAGAAATGTTAAGTCCTGACTTTAAAAGTCCATATTTTCTTTTAAAATGAGCATTTCTAGGACAACATGTTAAAGATATTAGATTTTGAAAGGCAAAGCTTCAAGGTACTCTTTGCAATGTCATGAAGATCAGTCAAAAAACCAAAGAAACTAAATCTGCGTTTTTGTTTTTCTCAGATCAATGGTTAAAGTCTTAAAGTTAAAAATCTGTAAACAACATGACTAACAACCATGTGTGCTTGTTTTACCTACAAAAATGAACAAAGTGACTAAAAATTGGTCAAGATTGGCAACAACAGTGATGGAGACGTTTGACAAATTTGATTTATTGGTGCATATTTACGCTAAGCTTTGTTGAGTAAAGTGTACAGATATGTGCATCAAATCCCTGAGTTGGATGTACAACAGTGGAACGGTACAAACTATAGATGTTGTACACAAAAGACAAGAAATGCAAAGATTTTAACCCTGGGCTAACCCTTATCTGGCCTAATTTAGTATAGTAGGCGACCTATAAGCAGAGATAAATTAAGATTTGAGTTAAAACAAGTAAACTTACCAGTTTAGCAGAAGTTTTGTTTGAAAGCCGAGCTCTGTCTTTATGGCGCTCAGTTCTTACTCGGTTCAATCTTATATTTCTAAACGTCTTCTCTGAGATTCTACGTTTGTCTGATTCCACCATGTTTGTTTACCAACACAGACTACAGACAGCCTAATGTAGGTCAATCATGTGACTCAAAAAAATCAGCCTAAATAATTGGCTGACTAATCAATTGGCTTATGTCTGTATTATTATCCTAACTGTGCATTTGTGAGCTTGGTCTGTTGATTTTGGACTTCAGTTCAAATACTGCTGACAAACAAAACCAAGCCCCACTCACTTCAAACCTGCCACCATCAGAGCAAAAAGTCAACTTTTAAATTGTCAAATCCCTGTACTTTTTTAGCAAAATACCTTTAGCTGCAGCTGTTGGAGATTTATTGCGTTTTCCAACATTAAACATCAGACTCGAACCTGATCAGCTCTCCAGATTACTTGAAATTAACAGGTTTGCGTATTTATCAGTTAATGCTACTACAGCTTCTAAATGGGCTGGAGTTTATTTTCTGCTGAGGGTTTTATGGCTGGAAAATGAAATCTACTGGATGAAAACGGCTTCAGTTCAGCTATAATCGCTTTAAATAACTGAAGAATGCTGCAAGTAAAAGCATAATCAGCTGTTTATAGCCACAGGAGCCCAGCTGAAAACCTCTAACATGGCCAACAGAGGGTAAATTGCATCACCTAAATGAATGCCCTCTGTTCCTGATCATGCGGCCGCATGTTTCTAGTTTCCCCGGTCTGGATGTGCAGAGAGCTGTAAGCTGAGCGAGGGGAGGTGGAGGAGGAGGAGGAGGAGGGCCATCCAGGAGAAGATGTATGTAAACCCATTTCCAAACAAATGGGCCAGGCTACACTGCAACGCAGATAGGCGCCATAAGCGTCCGCCGTGCATAATGCCCGCATGAATCAAGACCTCCTGGCTGCTGAACGTGACCACACAAGTTCCCGCCTGGACGGCACGCGTCGACCGGATCATCGGTACCAGCCGCCGACCCAAACGCCCTGTTTTGGAGCTGAAGGAAGCTGTTACAGAAGCCTTAAAACTGGACTGAGCCAGCTTCATTGCACATATTTAAAGGATGTACAATGGAGACAAGATAAAACTAGGTGTGTCGTTGTCACCTGAGGATAAACCATTAATGGCAAGCTCTATAGAGAGATTTTCAATCACCTTTTGAAGTTGGAGGAGGTGACCATTGGTGCTGACATCCTAAAACTGGACTACGTCAGCTACATAATAGATATTTGCAGAATGTGAGACAATATTGGAAAAAAGAAAATCTAGTTGTCAGTGTCACCTGAGGATGTGCCATGTTTACCAAACCCTTTGCAGAGTTTTCCAATTACCTTTAAAGGTTGGAGGAAGTGATCAAGTCAGCTTCATCACACGTGTCTACAGGATGTGTGTGATGGAGATGCAGTTTGAATAAAAACACTAGTTGTCATTGTCGCCTGAGGATGTACCATTTTTAGCAAACTGACGGCCATCTTGAATCAAGCTGACTCCAAAAGTTTATCAGTTGTAGGATGCAGAATGTGTCTGATGGAGACACAATTAAAAAACACAGTTTTGTCTTTGTCGCCTAAGGATGCACAGGGGGATGTACCATTTTTAGCAAGCTTTTTAGAGTTTTCCAATCATCTGCTGAAATCAAACATTACATAGTCTCTAAACACCCTAAAATGACTTGCAATGATGCAAATTATTTATAAGTTATTGTATACAGGCTAAAAAGATTTCCTGATCTGGTCTTTCTTAGTAAAATGACATCTAATTCCTTAAACGCTCCAACAAGCATTAGATTTCTGAATCCCAACCTGCACTGGTCCCATTAGAGCTGTATATTTTCTGCTCATTAGCTGAGCATCGTGGATCATCAGACAGATGCTGTGAGGTGATGGCGAGCAGTTTGTTCCACATATCCCTGCGCGACTTCTACCGTGACTCTTTAATATTACTCACACGTGGGGCAGATTTTCTTGGAAGAGCGGGAATTTTGTGTGCGAGAATATTCATGCAAAACACTTGGACACACAGAAACATCCTCCGTGTGGTTTGTTTCATGCAGGCAGGCAGGCGGGCTTCACCCCGAGAGGCCTGGCTCTGAGTCAGGACCCCACCAGCAACTCTGGCTGCCCCTCGTACCCCCAGAGCATGCATGGCAGCAACAGTATATGTGTCTACAAACAAACAAATGTGTTTGCAGGCTCTCAAGAGACTCCACGATGGCTCCACTGTGATGCAACAGGCCCATCATTTATCCCCTGATTGGGACTGGATTTGTGCGCTCATAAAGACCAAGAAATGACATTTTTTTCTCTTTTTTTTCCCTTCCTCATGAATATCAAAGCCGAGGCAGCACCACCACCACCACCACAACAGGAAAAATTACAGCCCTGTGATTGTATTTGCATTACCTGTAATAGGCAGCATATTGGTGGCTGTATTTATTGCCTTATCAGCACCAGCGTGGCTGTAAACATTTGCTGATTTATTAGCCATCCCGGGCTTTGCCCAAACATCACACATAATTACTCAGCAAATAGTGCAAAGACGGTATCAGGAATGTTGTTTTGTTGCTTTTGGGCTTGTGCAGAGGATTGACCGGACTTAGCAGGCTGCTTTCGTGTTGGAGGCTGAATGCATCTATCACAGATGGAGGATCTCTGAGCTTTTTTTTTTTTTTTTCTCTCTCTTCCTGCTGCTGGCTCGAACCCAGACATGCCAAAAGCCTCGACAGGCAATCAGAGAATGGCTGTTATTTGTACAGCTCTATATCCAGAGTCACTCCTATTGTTGGATGTGGTTACTGTTGTGTTTTTCTCGACTTGAGCACCCGTTTCCATCCAATTATGGTGTTTGTCTTCTCGAAGACCTCAGTAGCTTGCACCCCCCGCCCCCACCTCCTCTTCTATATTTTTCCTCAAAGTTAGATAGAACTACAGCCATTAAAAAGTTGGTTAAATGAATGAATAAAAACCTGCAGAAGGGTTTACCCTAGGTGCGCCTGTTCTTCTGTTATCCAATTTTACTGGGATTTGGAGTGATTTGTGCCCAGCTCCCCGAGGGAAATAAATACTTTGATTAATGTAATCCTAGGCAGGGAGGTGCCACAACCCCCCTCTTTATCCTTAGGGACCACTACTGTTTAACAAACAAAAACAAAACAAAAAAAAGCGGGGACTATAGAGACATGCACAGCGCGCCACAAACCAGAAACTGGACGATTTGATTTCCAGCGGATTTGGAGTATTTATTAATTACTCCGCTTAATACACACTATCATTCTTGATTAGCATGTGTAATACAGTCTAATAGGACATAAAAATGCCAGTGTGTCCATTTGCATAAACAATAAAAGTGAGGCTTGTTTTGATGCCACTCCTGGAAGGTGGGAGGAGGTGCAGGCTTGTGTGTCCACACTAGTTTTTGCATCAGAAGTGGGAGGAAAGACTGTGAGCCTCCTGCTGAACAGTGGGTGGAGGGACGGGAGGCTTGACGACTGACACACAAAGCTACCCCACCCAAACACACCTTTCTCCTCTCCCTCCTCTGACGCAGAAAGCTGCACTTCAGTGTATCTTTCCTGATCTGTCGCCTGTCATTCACCTCCTCATCAGCCGCCACTGGTGGCTTTTTTACCTTTTGCTGTGTGTGTTTGTGTGCGTGCACATTTCCTGCTCGTCTCCACATGATTTGTGCAACTTTAGACCTTTTTAATTTTAAATCAAATCACACCTCACCTTCATTTTTTTATGCTGAAGTCGTTATAAAACAGGCAATTTGACTATGTTGTGTTTTTTTGGGTCTGGAAACCTTAATTTTGCTTGTATGAAACACTTTTATACCAAAAGATGTTTAATTTAGTTCACACGTGTCCTTTGAGCTGAAGTTTTACTGTAGAATACAATATGACACAATACATTGTGATGTGATACGATGTACTGAAATACTTTCCAATACAATATGTGATGCAGTCAGTATACAATAAAATATAAGACTAAACAGTAAAACAGTAAAGTAATATTATTGTAAAAGATGAATTGGTTTTAACTGAATTTGTTGTTGAAATAGTTGAATTTGTACAGAATGAAAAAGGTTAAAATAGTTGAAAATTGAGACATGTAACCAGGTGGGAATAGTTTATAATTCTGTCTAAAATGTGATCATGTGAAAGGTTGTTTGAACATGTTTAAAGTAAACAATGAATGAAATCCAATAGAGAAAATATAATTTGATACAATATGAACAAATACTCTGATATAATTGATAAAATGATACAATATAAAATACTATATGATAAATGATTAAATATGATACAATATAATATGATAAAATGCTACAGAATATATGCTAAAAGATCAACTATGATACAATATAAAATACTACTATGATTGGGGACAATACGATATAGAATACTCCGATAAATGCTGTCTGATCAAATACAATCTGATGATACAATGCAATATAATATGATAAAATATTGTAAGGTGCGATTAATTTAAATGCTTCCTTGGAAATTTATTTTAAAATGAGTGCTGCCTTCACAAAAAACAAAAAAGATCAATAAAGCAACACAAACATGATCCACCAGTAGGACATGTGCTTGTTACTATTTAAAAATGTACAAATACACTAAGTTTTTTTAATAAACTAGTTTTAAACCTATTGTTGGCATTCCTGATTAGTTTATTTTTATTTATTTATTTTAATCCAGAATCAATACAGGCTTCATGTCTGACCTAAACATCCAATCTTTACCAAAAGGATTTTATAAGGAGCCTCTGTCTGGTTTCAATGGGCTGAGAGGAAGAGAGAGAGAGAAACCTCCTATTCATGTCTGAAATTGAAGGCATGCTTAAAGCTTGCTCTGATATCCAATGTAGCCCCATTTAATTAACGGTATACATTATCATTTAAGTGCTCCAAGTTCGGCTTTAAATCAGCGTTTGGCCTAACACACGCTACCTATGTCGGATTAGCAGCTGGACCGAGGGGAAGCAAATAAATTATGTTGCCCACAGGCGACTTTAAGTGTGCCATAATTAAAAAGCGGAAGGAATTGCGTCAATTTAATCTGAATATGTGGCAGCTACACTTCTGAGGCTGACAGAAGTGGCTGGAATTTATGTCGGCGGTGGAAAATCAGCTTTTTTATGAGGGGAGAGACAATAGATTAATTGATTTTTCTTGTGTTTTTTCGTCTGCTGATCACTGTAGGTGACGTGCATTTTAAATCAAATCATCCAAAAAATAATAATAATAATAATTCTGTCCTGTTATCACTCATTTATAAGTGATAGATTCTGCTGCTGATGAATTGGAGCAAGAAATAAATGGCCTCCTGCTACCAGTAACCGCGGCTGCATCATGCTGCTGCTGCTGCTGATGATGATGATGATGAAGAAGAGCAACACTCCGAACAGCATGCAGGGAAAATTACATTGCACTAATTCCCGGGGTGATTCATGAATTCTCAGTCCTTTAGCTGAAAGTCGTCACGTGTTTCCACAAAGACCTGCTGGCTGCTGCGGATGGGCCTAAAACTGGGCCTTTTTTTCCAACTGTGGGATCAATACAAGCAGATCTAAATAAAAATGTCTAAAAAAATAGGTCCAGCCTACAATTAGAGCTTTTAGAGAGAAATCAAATCTGAGCGCTTTTTATTCGTGTTTGGCACCTAAAATTCCCCAGGTATGAAAGATTATTTTATAAATGTGTTTTTCCCAAATGTAATAAAATAGATCCAGGCCCTCAAAAGTGAAGATAAACGACTCATGTCCTTGGAGTGCAGAACTACATAGGAATTCTGCGCATGTTTTGCGAAACTAAAGATTTCAAGAGCAGCGCTGGCGCAAAACAAAAGCAGCTCGTTTTGGTCTGAATTTGTCTTTGCAAGAGCCATAATTCGGCTAACAATGAGAATTAAGAGGTAGATATGTGACAGAAGATTGGCACTTTGTGCGTTGTAGTGAACGTAAACGTTTCATATACTGTCAGTGCAGAACTACATGGGAATTCTGCGCATTTTTGCAAAACTGGAGCATTAAAAAGCAGCACTGGCGCAAAACGAACGCGGTTAATTTGTGTCTGGTTTGTTTCTATGCAAGAGCAATGATTCGGCTAAAAAATATTGGGATTCAAGAGGTGTAAATGTGACAGAACTGGGCATATTTTTGTGCGTTGTGAGCTCTGTTTATGGGGCGCCATTTGCATGATGATTGAGCGCGACACCTGGCGGCGCTCGTGATTGAATGAATGCGTTTCCAGGCGCAGAAAACACAGACATGTGAAGGCTTTTAATGCAGAAAGGACGGCATTAACTGGATTCATGAGCTAATCCCATAAAATGCGTTATTTTCCAGTTTGGCACAGATTGAAGTTGGAGTTTAACCTTATTTTTAGTGTCAGAAAAGTTGCCAAATCGCCACTTAAGTCACGTTTTGCTCCATTAAAGTTCCAGCAAGAGATTCTGGAGTTATGGCGTTCCCCGTCCAGCACCGGTGCTGCTGCTGGCCCAGGGAACACCGAGCCCTCTTTTCATCTCCAGTGCACAAACATACAGCTTAATGCGGCCAGTGTTCCCTCTTTTATTGGGCTCACCATGGCTACCGGCTGCAGGGCTGAGCAATGCGCTCCCCATCAATGAAAGAGAAGAAGTTAAGCCGTGAGAAAAAGGGGGAAGAACTCTCAGCACACAGCTTAGAAAAGGCGACTTCTGCTGAAAAGTTGCGCAGACTGAAAATGTTCAAACGCCCGGATGGCTTGGGGGGGGGGAGGTGATTTCTTGTAACCAAAAAAAAAATGCTCCAAAGCAAAACTCAGAACTGAAAGAAGTTCATAAGGATTCAAAACTATCAGATTTGGCTCCATAAACGTCAAACAAATTTTACATCAAGGAGATCGATTTATATTAATTTCAAATTGCTGCTGCTGAGCTCTCTGGAGGATTCCACACACACCCTCCCCCCTTATCCTGTTTTTTTTTCTTTTTTTCGTGCTTAAAATGTGATTGATTGTACTTTTCTCTGGTGGACATTCACTACAAAACAGCACAGCTTATCCATCCATCTGCTCGCTATTTAAAGAAAGAAGAGGAGGTTTTGGCGAACAAAAAAAAAAGGCGCAAATCATTGATATCCAAGAGGGACAGATACGGAAAATGGTTTAAAATTCTGCTTAAAATCTAACTTAGGGTTGATATAAGCGCACGTCTGTGCGGGAGTAAGTGTATTTTAAAAGCTGCAGCCGCTGTAGAGCAATGCGCAAGAAAGAATTGGCGATAATGCAGCCCGCTCGTCGTGCGTAAAAAAAAACCCAGAAATCCACAGAGATTGTTCTTGGCTTACCTTGTGTCCAAAGAAAAGGTGAAAATCGCTCCACTTTGTCTCCATGTTTGCCTCTGGATGGTGTATCTCCTTCCTCTACGACTCGGTGCTCCCTAAGATTTTCTTTCCTCTGCCTCAACTGAGCAGGAGCACTCCTCGGCTCCCGCTATTATTTTCACTAAAATATATGAAAATTTATGCAAATGAAAATCAGCACTAACTGTTCGTCTCTTGTTATACTTGGGGATGATTTTTTTTCCCTCCCCCCCCCACTTTCTTTCTGTCCTTTCC
>JAOXNZ010000110.1:8662997-8673351 GCA_028566095.1 Kryptolebias brasiliensis
TTATCATTATTGATTTGTATTTTTTATGAAGGATTTAGTATTTATAAAACAGTTCAATAATCCCAAGTTTGAGAAGTCTGTGAATAGACTGAGTGGTTAAAGCTAAATAAAATTATTTCTTTAAACTTTTATAGCATATTTCTTCTTTAAATTGTTAGTTATAGTGCATCTTTCTAAGTCAAAAGTTATCAGCTGTGGTTCTGATTGGCTTCAGTGGCATAAAGACATGAATACATGAACTTATTTCTAATTAATTTACTGTGCTGTGGGCCGCAGGAGTGGGCACAGCTCGCCTCCTCCTTACAGAACTCACTTGTTATTGACTTCAGTCCGAAACTAACAGGAAAAAAAGACTAGACTGATGTTATTTATTGATTGATTAATTTTATTTATTTATTCTTCCATAGATTAGTGGTGTTTTCTGAAGTGGTCGAGTGTTTTGGGTCTTTCTTCAGACATTTGGATCCAGACACAGTCAGGGTATAGACCAAACCAACTTGATTTCAGGATTTCTGCTCATGTGATGCTTATTTATGTGTTCAGAGAAGACATTTTTATGTGCCGTGCTTGCTGGCAGAAGTTGGTTTCACGTTGAGTCACCAGATTGGTGATCATCCTGATGAGGAGCAGCAGGCAGGTGTGGCCACCTCTGGCTAATCCACTGCATCATTGATATTAGTAACACCCTCAAACACATTCTTTATTTGGGATTTTTTGGGCCAGATTTCTGCGCGCTCTGCTCCAACCATTTAGCTTGATTTCCCACTCGTCCTTCGCTCCCGTTCCCTCGTGGCCCCTCACAAATAATGAAGAGAGCTGTTAGCATCGGGCTGTGAAAGCCGAAGCGACGGCTAGCAGTCCAAACCTGGGCGTTTGGAGGCAAAGGGAGAAATCGGAGAAGACTGGAGAGCCGCGAGGTCCGGCTCTTGATAAATCCCTGCGCTCGGCTTCGGAGTCCAGACTGCTCAGGCGTGACGCTGATGAAGACCCGGGAAAAATTAAGAAGATGTTTACAGCCGGGGGGGATAAACACTACAAAGAGACAAACAAAGACTGTAAAGTTTTGAAATCCAATCTGTGAAACAGTCAAGATTTCTGTTACCTGTTAGGCTTTTAAAATACATTTTATTGTTGCTTCTTCTGCACAAAATTGCTTAAGATTAATGATAGTTTGCCATGAAGTACTCAACACACAGTTTCAAGCCTCACTCTGAGTCTGATAAACGTTATTTAAGAAGCTCTTCCTGCTTCTGACATTACGTGTTGTAAAAAGATTAAACATTTGCTCTTTGGTGATGGTTATCCTAATCAGAATCCAAGTGATTGACATTTGTCTAAATTCAGTCAGTTTTGGTGTCGACTAATGCAGGCTTTTCTAGATGCAGTGGCCACACTGCTATTTTTATTAGATAACAGGCAGATAAATGCTGCAATAAATGCACAATGCTGTTTTTGTTCTTTGCTCCTGGATAAAGGCAAAATTGCAGAATTTTTGTGCCATTTAAATCAGTGTTCAAACGTTAAAAAATGCTACTGAAGTTGTCTCAAAATCAAAGAAATTCAGCACATTAGGTTTGTTCCTGTTTGTTTGCTCAGTTTATTTGGACCATTCGAGGTGACGTCTTTATAGTATTTTAGATTTTAAGTGCTTTGATTCAATGGCTTAGATTGGAAATTTGTTAGATGTTGGACGTATTAAACATGAGCTGCTGCCAGGTTTTATTTTACACTTTCTAAAATTTTAGTTATTGGCAAAATTATCAGTTGTTGAAATGAAGAAATCTTTGAATCGGTGTGAATCAACTTGTCTGTGTGAAGTTTAAATTTGACAAACGCTGCTTAGCTGTAAAAAAAAATCTATCTCAGAAAACTGGTTAATAGTGACGAGCTTCGCAAATGAAATGAACCGGACATTTCAGTTTAGTTTCTTGTTTTTGTGGCTTTTATTTCTTGTCAGGATTCTTTCCGATTGTGAAATATTTAACTTTCTGAGTCAGTGAGGTATTTGAAACCTCAGAAAGTGCCTTTTTTTTCTCAACAACAGTTGAAATTTGGTGCCAGATTTGCTGCACGGTAAAGAAAAACTGCAAATCTTCAAATGTCAGACGCTGAAGTTTGCAACTTTTACATTTTTGTTTAATTTGCACAAATTCTTTCAGTGCTACAAATGAGAGAAGTCTTTCCGTTGGTTTAGGGGAGTTCAAAAGCCTTTTTTAGCTAAATCTTCCATCATTTTTGATCATTTCTTGATGTGGCTGAGATTTTCTCTGCTCGGTTCTCCTTCTCTCCTCCTCTGTCGCTCCATCTTTGCCCCTCAGGGATCTCCCATATTGTCTCCGCTCTCTCGGGACAAACAGGTGTCTTCACCTGTTTTCCACTTCTATTAAATTTACCCTTTAACTTCTCCTCACTCATCTTCCTCTTCCAACCTCCCTTCACATTTACTTTTTTTCCCCTTCGAACGGCCTCTTTTTCTTCCCGCTTTCCGTCGTTTTGACAACCTTAAAGGCAGCAACCTGCTTCCTGCGAGCTGCACCTGCTGCCTCGCTAATTGAGCCGACAGAGGAGGAAAAAAAGAAGAGGAAGAGGAAGAGAGGGATGAACAGGCTGTCAGGACGACTGTGGCGGGGGCCAACACACTTCTTCTCTCACACACACTCATTTGCAGGGCCATCTGTAGCCCTGCTAACACACACACACACACACACTTGGTGAAGGGGATGAACTCAAAGTGAACCGTTGGACGTCCACGCTGTCCTCTGCTCGCTGTCAACAAAGCCAGAAACTTGTGTCTTTTCCTGCTTCTTTTCTCCTCTAACTTCACAGAAACGCGAACATCTCACTCGCCTTTCCTTGAACCCGCAAGCAGCTCGCGCCTCGTCCGCGTCGCTGTCATCGCCGTCCTTCGGTGTGACCCGTGTTGTTTGGACATGTCATGAAATCTCCAACTGCCATCTCTGTTTATTTATTCTCCCTTTTTTTTTTCCTCTCTCTCTGTTTCTCACCCGCAGAAAAGCATCGCGTACCTCTTCCCCTCCGGCCTGTTTAATAAGAAAGCTCAGCCGCTCATGAAGGTGAGACTCTGAGTTCTTATAACCTCTTAAAAATGTGAAAATTAAGCCACTAAATCATGCTTTGAAAGTTTTTTCTTTTCTTGCGACGTTACGTATGTGTCTGAACTTGCTCTCAAATCATTTAAGAATATGGTTCAAAACTTCAATTATAGGACTAACATTTCTTGAAGGAATCTTTATTCCAAACATAACTTGTGTTTTAATTGAGGTCTGTTTTTTTTATCCGCAGCATCCTGATGATATCTTTCCAAAGCAGAGAGGTATGTGACGTGTCCACCAGAATGTCCTGTTGTGCTCTGAATGTGAAAACCTGCAGCTGAGTTTGTTCTGTCCTCTTGAAGCTGTGCAGTGGGGAGAAGACAAGCGACCTTTCCACTTCCTGTTTTACACCGGCAAGCAGGCCTACTACTCCCTCATGCATGTGAGTACAGCGGACAGATGAACCTTCATCCTCAGCTGCACCTTCAGGCCTGTTTTTATTTTTATTTTTTTTAATTCAGAGTGAGCTAAAAGTCAGATATTTCTTTTTCCTTCCAGCTGAATGAAAAGATGGGAGATTAGAGGCAGGATGGAAGTCCAGTTTAAAGTAGTAAAGATCTTTTTATCCTTAATTAAATTAACTTAGTAGACTGACCCCTTTTTGAGAGTCTGGCTTTTCAGCAGATCTGCAAAAGTGTAAGAGAATCAGCTGTTCATACTGTTAAAATCACAATACTATATACTTTATGAGGACAATAAATACATAAAGTCTTGTACAGTACAATACACAAGCTGATGCAGTGCTGAATCTTGTACCTTAAGTAGGGGTGTAACGATACGCTTAATTTAGTTTCGTACATCAGAATGAAGGTCACAGTTCAGTACGATACATCGAGGAAAAGAAACAATGCCAAAACTGCTTCTTTTAACAGACGAAAAGATAAACCACCCTTGTTAGT
Source organism: Kryptolebias brasiliensis (assembly GCA_028566095.1). Lineage (NCBI taxonomy): Eukaryota > Metazoa > Chordata > Actinopteri > Cyprinodontiformes > Rivulidae > Kryptolebias > Kryptolebias brasiliensis. Next base: position 8,667,010 of record JAOXNZ010000110.1, read on the forward strand.
AGGGAGGGTCTAAGGTAGCAGGTTACATACAGAAATGTAGGATTTCCCAACTGGTAATTTCACTACTTTACTGTCTTCTTTTATCCAATCTGAAGTGTGAAAAGTGACCTTTAAGAGGACAGAAGTTTAATGAACTCCAGAAAGATAAACTCTCAGCTGGCTGGGTGCTTGTGTGAGAAAACGAGGATTGATATGAGGGATATTGAATAAAAATACCACTGGCTTTCCACGGTAGTTCTCAAAAGTGTGGCTTATATGATATGACTGCTTGCTGAGCCAAAGTACATTAATTAATCAGTACAATAAGCACATCATGTAATTATTGCAGATTTATCCAAACACAATGAAGCTATAGAGCTTCAAAAAGACCTGGGTTTCCTCACCTGTTTGCTGATGGGGAAATTTCTGAGGGTTTTTTTTTTTTTGCAATTTTGTCTACATCGTACGATGTACCGCTTCCAACAGTGAAAGCACACCATTTTCAATCTAGCCACATGTTTTAATTTGTTTTAATGTTTTAATTTTTAGATTGCCAGGTGTGAAAATGCACATGAATTTGTCACAGAGACACAAATAAAAAACGTTTGCTAATGTGAGCAATCCCAACCTGTAATAAACTTTAAACTTTTACACGTTTTCAGCACCAAGCAACAGAGAAATAGTCATTTTTTTGCGTACCATTTTATCTGTGCTCCAGTCAGGCTTTGTCCTGCCGTGAGGAGTGACTCTTTTTATGGGGATTTTAGAGGAAGCGGGGTGCATTCAGAGAGGGTTGATTAGGGGTTTGGGGGGGTTTTTAACCTCGAGGAAACGTCTCCTCGATACAATCTGGTTCCTGTTTTTCTCTGACCCAGATTAAGACGAGGAAAAAAGGTGTGTGTCTGTATTTAAAACACAAAGGGAGGATGAGATCTGAATATTAACCCCCCAGCCTCTTACTCAGTTTTTGCCCTGCAGTCTGAGTCCCCCCCCCTGCTGTTGGTTTAAATAGGTGTGTCAGACGTGTCTGGGAGCTCGTGCTGCCTGTCTGCGTGATTGTGGGCTCAATCATCCTCTTTCACCCACATGCTTTTCCTTTCTACCGACTTGTTTCCTGCTCGTGCTTCGCCTTTATTCGGTCTAAGATTTTCTGGCCACACACACACGTCTGGGATGTTGCCAGGAGGGGGCAGCGACGTGTAAATCAGCCCTCCTGCTCAGCACCAACTTGAAGCTGTACTTGCACGTAAGAAGGTTTAATAAAGAGTGAATCTTTAGCGCTCTGTAACAGCATTGACCTAAATATATCCGGAAACAAACTCTTCTTTCATCGAGCTGATTCATGCAAATTTCTGCTCGTCACTGTAGCAGTAGGTTTGCAAACCTTTATCCCCATGCTCCCTTCTCTCCTCCCACCGTCGTTTATTTTATTTATTTTTTTCTAATTTTCTATTACACTTTTTTTTCAAAGAAAATTGGTATTTGCTTGATGTTTTCCCCCCTCCTCCTCCCCTCCCTGCACCCCTCTGTCGTCGGTCAGAGTGGCAGAGGATTAGGCACACTCTATCAAGAAGGAATTAAACAAACATCTGGTGAATAATTGACGGGGAAATGAGTTCTCACCCAAGCGCAGTGTGGTTGAGGGGGCTGGTAAGGGGGGAGTGTGTCTACAGGGACATGACCAGCATGCCCCCCCCCCGCAACACACACACACTCCTTGTCTGTGTGTCTGTGCTTAACGCCATGACAGACTCCCCTCAGGTCCTGCTCAATCCGAGCGAGCCCCAAAACTGGCCTGTAATCTGTTTAATTTCACATTTTTGCTTCGCTTCAGGTCACTTTGATGCACAGTTCAGGTGCTTGAACCAAGTCAGAGCAGGATATCTAATATAATATATAGTTTACTGGATGCCATAACCTGCCACAAATTTTCTAACCAGTTTCGCAAAACACAAAAACCCTGCTTATTGTTTTGTTCGGCTTTTTTCAGGAACTGTATGGGAAAATTCTGGACATAGAGAAGTACCAAGATCGTCTGCGAGCCAAAGGACTCTTCTCTTACGTCACCAAGCCGATGTGAGTGGAGTTAAAAATATATATATATATTCTTGTAATTTTCACACAAGAATATATATAAAAATGTTTCTTCTGTCTCCATCAGCTCCTTGGGAACAAGCAGGTGGCTCACAAAGGAGGAAATGGAGGTGTTATTGGTGGAGAACATCTCTACTCATGATGTAAGAACAATCCTCCTGGTTTTCCATCCTTCTGCTCTGATTCATTACCAGTGAATCAGATAACCGTCCCTCTGTGTCCAAGAAATCAGCAGAATTTGACACTTATTTGTTTTGTTTTTTTGCCTTCAGTACAACCATTTCATCCAGCTGATGATGCGCCTGTTGTCCATGCCGTACTGCAGTCTGGAGGAAGAGTTCATCAAGCAGTACCGTCAACATCTGGAGGCCCAGTCCACCAATAAAATCGTGCCGCCTCTGCAGAGGGACGACAGGGACATCGCCTTCAGCGCCGCGGATGGTCGGTACACATCAGAAGTACAAACCAAGAAAACAACTGTTGCACTCTTTTTACCTGATAAAACAATTAATCTAAACAAAAAGAGATAAATGAGTTCAACGATTATAACCCTGATTTGATTAAGATTTTATTTGATTTGGAGCTTGTTTAAATGTAAAGATGATATGGTACGAGCCTTCTTTTTACCAGCTGAGAGGATAATTGATGTTTTTTTCCCCCAATTTGGCATATTTTACCATAACTATATGAACCATGCTGAGGGGTAATAGATCACCGAGCTGCAACTGTTAGATAATAGCTTAAGTTTTTGTTGCAGTCTCACTGAATCTTGGGTGTTTGAGACCAGCAAGTCGTTCAGGCAGATTTAGGCTTGTTTTTGTCTGCACAGCTTTGCAAAATCGTATTCCAAGTTGTCCATTTTGTCCCCATATTGGCAGCCGCCCCCACTTTATGATTCAAACTACTGGTGTACACTTTTTAAATAAAGATAATACTAATTATCTGTTATCATCAATGTGGATTTTAGACCTGGACGTTCTGAGCTTGAGAAGTGAAAATGTTTGCCTCAACAGCCTCCATCCAAGTTGGCTGCTTGTTTTCAGATTTATGTAAAGACACGAGTTAGGAGTTTGAAGCAGGTTAACTTCTAATGCTGAGATGTGAGAAGTTTCCTAATTCAAAAAAGCCAAACAACTCTGCAAGTTTTAAAGATAAAAAAAGACAGAATAACTCAGAACAGCTACAGAGGATGTTAAGAGATGGATGTTACAAAAAAAGCCTAAAATAGAGAATCGAGACAAAAAAATGACTGAAAACAACCACAAATTACCACAAAATAAAACGTTTCAAACTGTTTCATTTGTAACACAAAATGGCTCAAAAGATGATTAAAACAACTACACTAAATGTTTCAAAATGGCTACAAAGACAATAAAACAGGTTTGAAGACACTTAAAACAACTTCATGGTTACAAAAGACGGTCTAAAACACTTAAGACGTATCACAGATTTCCACAAATACTGCACAAAACAACACAAATTACCTTAAATGGCTACAAAGTAACACAAAATGTAGTGAAAACAGCCATAGAGTCACATAAAAACACGATAAACAGCTCCAAAGAAACTCAATACAGCAAATGTAGAAGATTAAAGACAATTAGAACAAACTGACAAAATAAAAACTAGAAAAACATGTGGAAAATGACTTTAAATCAAAGTAAAATTGAAACAAATGGATGCAGAGACACTGAAATTGTCAAGTGATGCTCAACACATTTAATAAAACTTGAAAGACTGAGCAAGTGAAGCTTTAAAAACTCATAGAAACGACAGAAAATAGGCCCCCAAATGAAAAGATTCTGCTTGTTTTAGGAACAAACGTTTTTGTAGAAATGGAAAACTCATCGGTGTTCACTTTCAGGACAGAGGAAGACGTCCAGGTCATCGGTGGTTCTTCGAGACTGCGGCTCAGGACGCATCACCATTAACGGCCAGGAATACCTCCAGTACTTCCCTGCGCTACAAGACAGGTAGCCGTGTAAGCTGTGTGCTGTTTTATTCACAGATATTATTTTTCTTGAAATGCAGGACATGAGGGGTTTTAGTCTCCACTCCCCTCAAAAAAAAAAAAAAAAAAGCAGCTTTTTCACTCTTCACAGCATCGCCTGTTTTTTTTATTTATCTCCTTGTAGTGAGTTAATTACACAGCTGAGTGACTGTGTGTGAGTGTCCGGAGCTGGTGTTGTCACGCAGTGTGAGGACGGGCTGTAATTGGAGCAGAGAGGTGACAATTGACTTTGTCAGCAGCCGCAGGCCATTCAGGCTGAGACGCCATCCAGAACACAGACACTCTGAGTGCTGCTGAGTCAGAAGTTCCTCTGAGATTGTAAAAAGAAAGCTTTTCACAGTGCTTTGGATCCTCTGTGCTTGTCTGAAAAAGTCACCCAACCAGACATTAAATTAGCTAAGCCCCCGCCGTTGATACCACTATCTGTTAAATAGCACCCCCCCTCCTTTCCTGCTCGTGGCTTTTCAGACACGTTTCCTCCTTTCGCCTCCTGTTTTGTTATCTGCTGGTCATTTTCTTCCTCCCCGCTCAGAGAGCAGCTGATGTTCCCGCTGCAGTTCGTGGACGCGCTGGGCCGCTTCGACCTCGAGTGCACCGTGAGCGGCGGCGGCAGGGCGAGCCAGGCGGGGGCGCTGCGGCTCGCCGTCTCCCGGGCGCTGCTCAGCTTCGTGTCCGAGAGGGAGGGGGAGGAGATGAGACAAGGTGGGGGGAGTTTTATACCGGGATGAGTTGAACTCACAATCTCACGTGAAACATCTCACCAGTTTTCTAAAATAATCAACCGTTACTAAATATGCTGTAGTTAACCTTTACATATCTGCTTAAATGGATTTGTAGCAGCAGATAAAGTAAAATTAATGGAGTTATGGCCTTTTTTACGCTGCCTATTAGCTGTGGAGGCCATTTTGACTCTGAAAGTTAATCAGCTGAAGATGAACATTCACTCCAATGACTGAGTTTCATTAAAATCAGTCCATTGGTTCATGACCTATTTTGCTAACACTACAAATAAGTGATTTACCTGGTTAAACTGACAGCCAGCTTGCCAAAAAACTCACAAACTCGTTCCGTTTCTTCTCCTGTCCTCAGCCGGCTTGTTGACGGTCGACCCACGGCTGAGGGAGAGAAAGAAGCCGGGCCAGGAGGGGGCTCGACGCAAGTTCACCTGGAAGAAACGCTGAGGACGACGAAAAACAAATAAACCAAATACATCTTTCACTGTTGGAACCAGATGAGCCTCTACTATATTTCTTTTGTCATGTTTTAAGAACCAGACGCTGCAGTGACCATCCTCGGCCACCAGGTGGAGATGTGCTTCAGAAAATGAACAAAATGTATTGTTTGACTGTAAATAAATTTAAAATTTTCATATAAAAATGCAAGTGTCTATTGTAATGTTGGTGTTAATGAAAATGTATTAACTTGTATGATTAGCCATGAGTAGAAATTAATTGTATTTGTTGCTTGCTGACAGATCAGACTAGACTTCTAATTTGGGACATAATTTAAACAACACATTTCCCATTATTTAGAAGTTGCTTTATCTTTTAGAGATTGTTTAAAAAAAACCTGATTGGAAAAAATAAAACTAAGGAGCATGTAGCAAAAATAATATTGTGTTCCTTCGCAATAACTGCGTTTTTTTCTGAGTTCCTATCAAACGCAGTAATAAATCAGGCACAATAAGGAGACAATTACCTTACCCATGGAGAGGTTCATAAGCTTTTATTTTGAAATTGGCCTTAATGTAAGTGCATGGAGTTCTGGTTGTTTGCTGACTTGAGAGACGACAGGGTTTTTTTTAAGGTTTTCTAAACAAAGGTTTGGCTGTTTGGGAGTCATGCAGGTGAGTTAATTAAATATAATACATTTTATTTCAAAGTGTATTTCTGGACAATATAGTTAAACACAAAAACAAGTGGACCTAATTGAATTATGAGGAGTAAACTGAACCAAACAATGAGGGAGATGATATTTCTTGTGAGTACGGTGATGAACGAAGACGTACAGAACCAAAAGGGAGGAAACTAATGTGTTTATATAAATATGATCTTGTTCTTGGCTTGCCTTTTCTTTAGAGAGAAGTAGAAACAATGTACAGACAGAAGAGAAGAATATCTGGAAAACATGAATATGAAAAATACTTTTGTAAATACTTGTTTAGTACTCTTTTTAAGTCACCATCTGTGCATGTACCTCCCTGTATGTCTTACCTGTAGCAGGATGAGCTGGATGACTCCTGCCCAAGTTTCATCAGA
>JAOXNZ010000110.1:8677174-8688802 GCA_028566095.1 Kryptolebias brasiliensis
GAAAACCTGCTATAAATTGACATTATGTTCTTTTTCATCACAAAGACAACCTTAAAACAAACCACCACCAAAACCCAGCTCTCAGAAATCGCTTGAGCTGTTAGCTAAACAAATTTATCACTGATTCACCAAACTGACATCACTTTAACCTCTGTATACTGACCTCAAACACTTAAATAGATTAAAAGCACAAATATGCATATTTATTTATTTTTATTAATATGTTCCCTTTAATTTGGCCTACGTACTTAAGTGTGAAGTATTTTACCATATCTAAGCGCCTACATTACCCACAATGCAACACTAACAGCTAGAAGTTTGGTTTAAATTGATAAAAACTGCTTAAACAAAACCTAAAGCTGTTATCTTTGGGCGAGTTCAGGACTCTTTATCAACCATAGATGTATCTATCGTTTTCTCTAATGCAAAAAATAGAAAGTAAGGCATTTTATTCAGCTTTGGCTGACAGTGCGACTACATTACCCACAATGCAACACTAACGGCTAACTTCAGCGATTTCGAGACGTTCGGTTGACTTAAAAACTGCTAAAACAAAATAAATTTCCGGCTGTTAGCCTCCGGCAAGTTCGGTTGTAAGTGCCAATCATAGATGCATTCATTATTTTGGAAGAAAAATATTGATACGTAGAACGTGAGGCCGTTTTTATGTTTTGGCTAACGGCGCGACTACATTACCCACAATGCAACACTAACGGCAAACTTCAAACATTTGGCAATATTTGGCTTTATGGCTTATATTCTTTATGTCATTGGTTTGATTTATTAAAATATGTCAAAATAAAATAACTTAAAGCTGTTGTCCTCGGGTAAGATCACTTCTAATTGCCAGACAAAGATTTCTATATTATTTTAAAAGAAAATAAAACTGTTACGCGTTCTTTCTAAAGTAAATACACAGAAGGTGACGCATTTTAATCAGTCTTAGTTAGCTGTGCTAAGCTAACAAACTCGCAGGACCATGATAATTTCATGCGTTTGAGTTTAAAAAGATACATTTTTATTGAATAAATTGGAATTACTGAGTTGCTCGACCGCAAATTAATTAAATCTCATTTAAAACGTGAATGTGCAGGTTTCCCCGCTTCGTGCTATAACTAACCTACGCCGCTAGATGTCGCCAAATATTTGTCACTCAATTGCAATCGCCACTAGGTGTCGTCAGAGACTCATTCATGTCCAATTATAACCCATTATCCTCACTCAGTAATCAGCTCGCCATTTAAATAAGTTGTTCACAAGTGAATCCTTTCGAAAGCAGCCAGTTCCCTCGAGGTAAAACAACATGCTGCACTTTTTCCCGAATCAGCTGTTTCGAAATCCTGCGCACGTCCGGTTTGGGTGTTAAATTGGGACAAACAGGTGCGCCTTTTACCTGTGATCAGCTCTTTGTTCGGGGAGGAGGGAGGCAGAGATGCGGGGGGGTGTTTAGTGGAGGGGTGGAGCCGTAAAGCCTCCCACCGGGTGACCCTCCGGACCAGACAACGACCGGTACCGAGCGAACCAGTTGCAGCGCGACGGGCGGCCGGCACAGACGCAGTATCGTGGCCGCACCTGTTTCTGATCCGAGATTCTGGTCCCATGGAGGCGGCCGTGCTGAACCCCGCTGCCATGGCGGAGGTGGACTGCAACAGCAACACCCTGAACGCCGAGCTGGAGGTGAAGAAGCTTCAGGAGCTGGTCCGGAAACTGGAGCGGCAGAACGAGCAGCTGCGGAGCCGGGCCGGGGGCTGTCTGAGCGGCCCCAACGTCCTGCCTCCCCCCGGGGGGTACTGCCTCCGCAGCCCGCTGCCCACCTTGCTTTGTCAGTCGTCCTTGGGCTCATTTTCTCCTCCGGAGGAACCATTCCACTATTTCCATCCTCACAGGACCGCTGGTGCTGAGGAGGAGGATGAAGAGGACCCATCCGAACCGTCGGTCCTGGACGAGCTGGAGCTTTTAGATTTGGATTCTCTGAGCTGCTCATACGAATCTGATGAAACATGGTAACTGTGGAGCCTTTGTTTGCTTGAAAATCTGACCATTTGTTGCTTTCAGGTTGTGATTCTCGCGCGCAGATTTTCTTTTTGTTTCTAACCATCAGGCTTCGCTCTCATATACTACCATCACTGTGTGTGTTCACAAAACCACACACCTTGGATGGAAGTTAATCCAGCAGGTGACAAGTGAGGCTATCCTGTCTCTGTGCAACACACATGGCATTTTGCTATTACCTGAAAAGTACAAATCTTTGTTGTCATCTGGGGGGAAAAAAGTTGGAAAATAACTCACCCTACCTGGTTTTAGTGTCCATTTTCACCTAAAGGAAAAACAAAAATCAATTTCAGATCAAAATCAGTGCAAACCTATTAAGGTATCATGCAGAATTGTATTCATAACACAGAAAACTGAATTGTTGAGCCCAAAGGTGACTGCTCTCAACTTAAGGTTTAGTTGTCTTTGTTTAATTAGTCTGATAATTGGTGTAAAAATGCAGACTACATTTAGTAGAAAGGGTGTATCGCTCGCTGCTGAAAGGTGAAATATGGATGACAATGCTTTGGGCTGCACCATATCAGGAAAAACCTGCGATGTGTTGTTTAATTTGCGATAAACTAATGTTTCCCTCACTTTAACTTCTGTCATTATTATCATCTAAACCAAGTTTGGGCACTGAGCCCAAATTCACTTTCATTACTAAACTTGGCACAGACGGCAAGGAAATATTTGCTTGGCACTAAATCTTATAGGAAAACCTGTTATGGTCCCTCGCTGCTGAACATAACGTTCCTCCACATGTTGCAGCCGCCAGTGTAGACAGGGCAGTCATGGCAGCTCTGTGAGACCGGAGAGCGTCATATCGTACTGCAAACCTCGACTTCAAATCTACAGAAGAGTGCCTACTGTTCCTTAATGCTGACAGAGCGAGGGAACAGTCTTCCTGCGGTGTTGTCGTCTTTGGACGCCCACTTCACAGCTGGTCTCTGACGTCCCCCGTTTAATTTGGAGATAGCGCATAACGCTGCAGCTCGAAGTTGCCCTGCGGCACAGACCCTATCCAGATCAGTCAAAAGTGGCATGACAGCACCTGAAGCTCAAAACAAGAGGCAGCAGCAGAAGAAGCTGTTCAACTGAGAAGATTTGGTCTGTTTTTCATGGACACAACCCACAAACTCAACTCTGCTGCTCAACCCACTAATGCATTTTCCTAACAAATGTGGCACCATTTACAGGGAAATAAACATGCTTTCTAACGCATTGTTACAACAAAGAAAGAATCATCCAAGCACATATTCCCTTACTTTTTATATTGGCCTGTGATTTCTTGCAGTGACGATAAATTTGCGGTACACTGTGAAGCCTCAAACCGCCGGATGAATTTTAAAGAAACTCTCAAAGTGATCATTGGGTGTACATCTACAACTGACAAAGCTTTGGAGTCCACCCAATTCAAGATGGCTGCAACAGCAAACAAAATAAATGACCAACTCAGTCTATTTCACAGATATTTAGCTAAAATTTGACGTGGTCGTAGCTGAGCGATTATACTTTCTGGGCCCAAAAGAATGTTTGAATAAGAGCAAAATGATAAATTTTTCGTTGGCAGGATTCAGACTACATGTAGGACTCTTCAGACGCCCAGAAATAGAAGCTGAGGTGTGTGTTTGTGTGGTTGCCCCGTCCACCTTCAGGTCAGACTCCTGCCGGATGTCTGCAGCAGGTTTTAATCTATAATTCAGACCGAGCTGCGGCGCCTGCAGAGCAGAATCGAAGAGCGAGCGTTCAGGGCTGTCAGAATAATCCAGATCCCTTCCATCTGAGAAGAGAGATGGCTTTTCCTGATACTTTCGAGCCAAAGGGAGAGAAGGTGGGGACGCAAAGGACAGATTCAGGGACTGAATGGGCAGATTATTTCTGAGACACAAAAACCAGCTTTGCATTTTCCGTTTCTCTAAAGCAGCTGCTAGAGTCTTTAAATTGTGACAAAACGTATTCTGGTGGTTTGTACAGATTTGTGAAATGATGTTTACAGAATGTGCAGCCGGAAAGGTTTAAAAAGAGGAAGAGGAGTCTTAATGTAGCAGGTTCTACTTTTTGTTGTCCAACTTTCAACATAAAGTCAAAAGCAACATGTAGAAAGATCTGTTGCCTCTTAAAAGCTGGGATTCATGAGCCATCTTAGGACTTGTGATTAGGCAATAGGATGCAACCTGGCATGCTTCTACCTTGTTAAGCTCAACAATAAAACCTTAAAGTTTGATCTTACTTCTGTTTTTTTTTCTTGACTGAACAGTGAAATATGCAAAACATCAGAATGAAAACAACTTAGCAAAAAAACGGATGTTCAGTCTTGTCCTTTTTCTAAATATGTCTAGTCGTCTCTGTTTCCAGGTTATATGCGACATCCAAGGCCAAAGAGACCCCAGACGACGCCCTCACGCCTCTGCAGTGGTGTCGGCAGGTTCTGGACGGTCCCAAGTCGGAGGTGGAGGCCGCCAGGAGGTCGCTGTCCCTCCGACTGGAACAAGGTGAGAGTCAAACGTCCGTTTGTGAGGATGTGTGGACTAAGAGTGTGACTGGAAAACTCGGTGATGGTTCTGGTTTCTGTTAACCCAGGCGTTTCTCTTCAGGTTCTGTTAGCGTTCACATATAAAGACATGTTAGATGATTGGTCTATTTTCAGTTCCAAGGCAGCTGAGGCTGAGGAGTATAGATAGGTAGATAGATACGTTATTAAAGCTATAGGGAAATATAAATATAAGACAACCTGAGAAATATTTAGAACAATTATCAATTTTGGCGTTTCTGAGACTGGTCAACTTCGCTGACTCGCTGGGCTCCGGAGACCGTCGGTTTGATTACCTTCATCAGTGCGATGAGGCTCAGCAGGACGGTAAAGCTGAACACATTAATAGCATTAAGCAGATCAGACCAGAGTCACCTGACGCGAACATCTGATTACTGAAGCTTTCTCTCGCAGAGAGCAGCACAGACGGGGAAGGAAACAGGTTTGAGGAAGTAAAACGGGAAGCAAAACATTCGTTAAAACACTCTGTTTCAGCTGGCTGCAGAGAACAGAGCTGTCAATCTGTAGCTGTCTCTCACCGTCTCATGGTCTGCTTTTAGTGTTGCCGTGGTTACCCCATGAGTCAAAATGGACTTCTTAAACATGGATTTTAAACTTTACTTAAATCAGCCTGTGAGGACTTCCTCTGAATGTGGAGAAAATTGCATTTTGAGGGTTAAAAATGGGGTTAAGTTGGAGATTATTGCGTGTGTGTTTCTTTTGTGAATAAAGTGAGAAGTGAGCCTCCCAACGCAGACGTGATGCGTCATCCCCCCACACTGTCAAAATGTCTGCTGATGAAATGTGACTGTGGTGGGCTGCTGCTAATTCTCTATGACTGAAAACAAGAAAATCTTCAAACCGTGTTTATGAGGTGGGATTTCAGTGGACGTGTAGACCTTAACTTTAGTGGTGGTGGAGGTGGGATTACATCAGGGATCTGCCCTCCTGAGGTCAGGCAGGAATCCTCATTGACTATGATGTTCAGACGACGACGTGATCTGTAGTGAGGGTAGGGAGCAGGTGGAAGAGAGCCTGGAGAGGTGGAGGTATGCTCTGGAGGGAAGAGGAATGAAAGGCAGAAGATCCGATGTAGACGCCTCTAAAGGTAGCAACAAAAAGAAGTCGTTAATGTTTAAAAGGGCACCAAAACCGTTGCTTTGATAATCTACGTTTAAAACTGTTACCTGAAAACGTCTTCAATTTGAACCCATCTTTCTTTATTACAAACCACTAAATGTGTGGAGCTCCTCATAGTGTTCTATATATCTATATATCTATATAGATATATATTCTGCTTTTTGCTGATTATTAACCTCAGCGTCAGAATGTGGTTACACAAACCTGGCCCGCTTCTACCAGCCGTCCCTCTTCCAGGAGGAGTTTCCACAATAATTCAGTTTACCATTTGCTTTGTGCTTTGTGTCCTTTTACCTAGTCCTCTCTGGCTGCGGTCTTTGTCGAGATTCGTGTCACAGCGTTGGAGCGCCGGCTCTGAAGTTGCAGCAGCTGCGTGCGTCATTGCATCAGTCGGCGCGCTAACGCTGCCCTGCCGAAGCCTGTGTGCACGTCTTATAGCTGCAGAGAAACCCTCCCACCAGCTCCCCGCACTCCAGGTTTAGGGCTGTTGCTATAGAAACGATTTACATGAAAGAAACGCGCCTCCTCTTTTATAGCAAAGTGGCTTTTTATTCCCATTGACAGGTAGAGAAGAGACATCCAGTCTCTGCGTCTCTGTCAGGGTGCAGGACTCAGTAAGACATTCTGAATGAAGACGGCACAGGACGCAGTATTTATTCATCAGTCAGTTTAAGTGTCTATGAATAGAAGCTGGTGTGTGTGTGTGTGAGACAGTAAGCACCAGGTACAGCTGCAGAGTCTGAGCAGCTTTGTTGTGTCAAAACCAGCTTTGTCCTCAGTGTTGAATCGAGCAGCGAGTGACTGACACTGTTGGTGAGGTAACTGCTGCTCTCTGTGTGAAGCCAGACACAATGCCTGGTTTTGTTGTTTACCTTCTTCCCTCTCCTCGCCCTCCTCCTCCTCAGTCTCCAGGTGGCGTAGCTCCCTGTCCATCCCGTCCACCACCTCCTTCCCCGGACCCCCTCCAACTCCAGTCGCCGGAGTGTCTTCCTTCAACGCTTCCCCGTCGGTCAATCCCTGCTCCACTCCCCAGTCGTCTGAAAGACACGGTAGCCAACAGAGCAAACATTTTGATATTTTAAATTTAAAGGCACTCATTGCAATGTCATAAAGACTAGACCAAAAATTAGCACTTTTTTTTTTTCCCCTCACGTCACCTGATAATGTGTCCTTTTGAGCCGTTTGGGATCAAGAAGTCAGATAATTTTGAGTTATCGTTACGTATTTATGCTCAGATTTGTTGAGTAAAGTACATTGTATCACAGACTGGAGATAAATTATGATTTCAGTTCTAAATGTCCGGAGCGTCAGACTAGAGTTGGGAAACCATTGAAATAATAAACTTATGGGTGTAGTAGAAGCCATGTTCATTTGAATGGCGAGCTCCGTCTTTATGTTGCTCCATATTTATTCTTGTCTTACTCGAGCTTCACTCTTATATTTCCACCTAAAACATTTTCTGAGATTCTTTTTATTCATATTTGTTTACCTACAGACTACAGCCAGCCTAACGTGGGTTAATCACTTGACTCAAACTTCCATGTTTAGTGTTTTGTTTACAAATGCATACCTGCATTTCAGAAATGCATATCAACATATCTTGGAAACAACTGGAGTAGATTTTCAAACTGCACCAAAAAGGATAATTTTCTCTTTCGTTTCATTTTATAGTTTGCAATGAGTACCTTTAAGTAATCGTAGCTTTAAAGCTGAGCCTAAACGTGTCGTTTTAAGTAAACCTGAACCTCATGTTTTTGTCCTCCTTGCAGCAGCTCCATCCCTTTCCTCCCCCCTGTATTGCGCTCTGAGCCCGGTGGGGAAGGAGCTCTCCCCCGTAGCTGAGAGGACTCCCACCTTCCTCCCTCACCCGGCCAGTCGAAGTAAGACTCGCTCTCATCATCAAACTATTTGTGTGCAAGAAACTGGGTCAAACGCGGGCTTGTCGTACGCTTCCGTACAACACGTAGGAGTGCAGTCTTCTCATTATATGCAGCTAAATTTAAACTGTATTTGAAAAGAAGAGCGTGACAGATTTTAAGTGCATTATTAGTGATGGAAAAGTCATGTTGCAGGCTTCAGGGAACGACAAGAGGAAAACGCAGCATGTAGCAGCAGAAGTCAGCAGCCACAGGCGCTCACTGGAGGGGGTTTTCCATGGAGTGAAACGTGGTCAGGGTCAGGCTCCATGTTCGGTTCGCCTCATACTCCAGTCAGGAAACATAAACATCATTTTAACCCTTTTTAAAGTAATAAACATGACGTATAAAAACCATCCATCACTAAGGAATCTTCAGCGTTAGTTTTATCTAAAAATGCAGCTCAAACAAACAGAGCATCTGATTGATCGGCCTTTCTTTACATAGAAAAGCTCCAGGGTTGCTTGTCTGGTATATTTTTGTTCATTAATCTGTGCTGGTTTTAGCTCTGAGCGCTTTAAGTTGCATCATTGGACTAAGTGCTCAAGCTGTAATTTATCAAATGTTTGTAAAAATCTTAATGCAATCACTTTTGTCCTGTTTTGTAATAGATAAAAATGATTTCAGCTGGTTTGTAGCAGGTGCTTCCAAAAAATCTGGCAAAATTTGTAAATGTTTTATCGTTAGTTCTGACTAGATTTTGATCGTTGTGGAGAAATGGATGTGCCAGTATTTCTCTGGATAAACCACAAAAAGTAAATTAAATATTCTGAAAAAACACAACTTCATTGTACGTTTAGACTAAAATGTTGAAAATATACCACTGGGTGCAGCCATCAGTCTATCATTAACAATGGAGAGCTTATTATGGCGTCTCCCAGGTTTAAGTCTGTGCCGAGGACTGTCTGCGAACTGCTCCGTTTGTCCATCTCCGGAGTCATTTCACCGACTGGTTTGGTTTTCATTCAAAGGCCTCAGCCTCCGGCGCTCCGCCCTCAGCCCCCAGTCGTCGGTGGACAGTGACCTCGGCACGTCTGAGGTGGAGGACGACTCCATCAACCTCGGATACAAACTGCAGGACCTCACCGATGTCCAGGTTATGGCCCGGCTCCAGGAGGAGAGTAAGTCCCCGTGTTGGACGATATTTACGCCGTTAAAGACTCGTCAGTGTTTGTGGTTGTCAGCTCACATTTTTTTTACTGTCCATCTCTCTTGTTTCCCTTCTAATAATTTAACTAATGGCTCCAGACCTCAGAGCCCATCGCTACTTCAGCTTCATTAACCCCCGGAGGTGATAACTGTGTAGTTTTTTGTTTGCTTTTGGTTTTTCCTCCCCTGCCGATCCTCATATCTCGCTCCTCCAGGTCTAAGGCAGGACTACGCCAGCACATCGTCCATCCTGGCCAACCGCCGCAGCCAGAGCTTCACCTTCCAGCTCAGCCAGCTCAGCGCCGGCCCCGACCTGGAGGAGGAAGACGAGGAGGACGACGAAGACTACGGCCTCCTGCCGCCGCCGCAGCCCCGCCTCACCCGGCTGCCGCACTCCCACACTTTTTCCAGCATCCGAGACTGGCGAAGAAGCACCAGTTCCCTGTGCACCCCTCCTTCCACCCCCTCCACCCCAACGTACCCTTCCTCTGGCTTCGCCTTCCAAGCTCAGCCCCCCGCCCAGCTGCAGGGACTGGGCAGCCTCTGTGGAGCCGAGCATCAGGGCTTCAGACCAGGATCAGGTGAGGGTCACTTCCTCTGCTTGTCTCATAAAACACTTAAAGAAGCTCCCAGTTTCCAAAGAGTTGGTTAAAACGGCGCCGTCAGCTTTTCTTGTAGTGTTTCACTAAATTCAAACTGTTTTTTTTCTCTCTTTCGTTGTTGCCTGAGCCATCATAGAGAAGGTGAGCTGGTAAACAATGAGCATATAACAGCCAAACAGGAAACGGTAAAGAAATAAGAAATGTTGAGGTTTTGAGGGGATTAATAAGCTGTTGGGGATCAGACATTTAAAGTTAAAAAAAATTACGTTAGAGCGGCAAAAATACAAAAAAATCTACCAACTGTTTACCTTAAACAGTGACTTTTTCAGTTATTAGGCTAATGTGAGCTAGCAATAGCACATTTTCACTGTGGCTGATTTTACTGTGTAAAAGGCTCAAATTTAGCTGTTTTTTATGTCTGCGAGAGTTTAAAAATAAAGTTGGGTCACAAGACGTCTTTCATGAGATGGGACACAAAAATGAGACGAGATTTTAACAATAATTTTAAAAAGGTTTTGCCACAAGTTCGTTAGTCTCTTCACACCCTAAAATGCTGCTTCAGCTATACATGATCTGACTCAGGGGTGTCAGACTCATTTTTAATTAATCCATCTAATTGAACAGGAAGTCATCGTGTTTCTCTTTTCTTCTAAAGTCAGGTGAATTATCGAGAGGTTCAAACTTAATTTTCTCAGCTTCGAAGTTGACAAATTACCACATGAACTCAGCACTGAGTTTGTTCTGTTTTAAATAAAAGTGCAGCAGGGACTCTTCGTCTCAGCACGTAGCTGCAGAGGCTACAGGAGGGCGTTTCTGTCTCAGCTTCTGCCACACAGTCGATTTAAAACTTATGGCACAAGTTCTTGTTACACCCCTATTTATGAACATATATGTTCAATTCAACCAGAAATTGGTTAAAAAATCTGTTTGGTGCAAACTATGGTTCTTGGATTACATAATCATTTAAAATCAGAGTTTGTCATTTCAAAAATTACTAATCTGAATTATCTCTGTATGTTCAATATGTCTGCCTGTTTACTGTATTCTCTGTGTGTCGTTGGCCGTATTGTTTTGTGGCAACTCCAGCTGAATATGACAGTAAGTTCACAGGTTTTTACTAAAATATACGGCCATATTTATCCTCACACAGAACATTTACTTGATCATTTCCCCGTCTGAGGCGTGTCAACATGTGCTGCTTTATAAAAACCTAAGCCTCTTGTGGAGCTGCTCTTTAAACTCAGACTGTTTCCGGTCAGTCTGGTGGGATTAGAGTTTTAAATCTGAGGAGGTGAAGATCATTGCATCATGAGAGTCTAAAACAAAAGACCGTGACATTTTGGTTAGCAGCTAACATGTAGCTTTGTTTTCTGTGAACTCTGAGTTGAAGGCTTTAGCCTATTTATAGAAGAAAATCTGACCTGTTGAAGCTTTAAGAGTTAAATCTCTGTTTTTCTGTTTGTCTCTGTTAGATAAGTTGCGCAGGAGCATGCCTAACCTGGTCCGAGCTCCCAGCCTTCCCAATGTGCCCATTCCCACGCCTCCCAGTGCTTCGTCTGCTTCTTTGCTTCGTAACAGCCAGAGTTTTGATTCGTCCAGCGGGCTTTCACGCCTGCAGTCCTCCAGTAAGACACCAGTTTGATCATTTCAGTTTTGCCCTGAAAAAAACACCCAACTCAGTTTACTGCTTAACGTCACCACCTCTCACCTGTCAGTCTCGCCTCCAGGCCAGCTTCAGAACAGGGTCCAGAGCGTGGGGAACTTCGCCTCATTGTCACGGCAACCGCTGAAGGCCACCGCCTACGTCAGCCCCACCATCAAGGGCTCGAGCTCCACCAGCCTCCAGTGTCTGAACAGCAGCAGCGGGATCCCCCTCCTCAGTAAAGCGGCGGCCGGAGGCTCCGCCTCCATCCCCACCGCGCCGCGCAGCAGCCTGCCACGCCCCGCCTCCTTTGTGGGCGCCACAAGCTCCGCCTCCCGCAGCAAGTTGGCCCAACCGGCACGAAGGTAAAGTCAATTTATGAAAGTTTTCTGTAACTGGATCAAATGCAGCTCGATTACAAACACAAAACTATCATTTTTAGGAAAAAAAAAAAAATCAATAACTCAGCATCAGGAAACATCAGGAA
Source organism: Kryptolebias brasiliensis (assembly GCA_028566095.1). Taxonomy (NCBI): domain Eukaryota; kingdom Metazoa; phylum Chordata; class Actinopteri; order Cyprinodontiformes; family Rivulidae; genus Kryptolebias; species Kryptolebias brasiliensis. Next base: position 8,688,675 of record JAOXNZ010000110.1, read on the forward strand.
AATAATTTGTCTTGTGACAGAAGTAAAAACATCACTTCTTGCTTTTTTGTAGTCTAATAAAAACTCAAACTGTGTAAAGTTTAAAAGTTTCAGGGTGCCAGAAGCTCTGAAACACTTTGATTACTGCT
>JAOXNZ010000110.1:8744396-8757036 GCA_028566095.1 Kryptolebias brasiliensis
ATTATGAATCCCAGATTCTGATAAAGATATTTAAAAGGTTTCCACCTAACTGTATTTTTTTATTTTCTCTGAACCATTTAACAAACAATGCTTTATATTTCCACTAAACGTGCCACACTTCACTGCAGGCTTTGTGTGTCTGGCGCCTCAACTTTAATGCAGCTCTGCACCTGTTGTTTTACAGCAGAACATGTCGTTCTGTTTGACCACGCAGATGGACGTTTTTAACCACAACACAAATGAAAATGTCAGTCCATCTATGACTGTTCGAGCTGCTTGTAAATTCAGAAACATTTGCTAAATCGTTGTAAACGCCACGCTCAGACGATGCAGGAACACAGCGTCCTCCTTAGAGCCAGAAACCAGTTAAAGCGAGGAAGGAAGATGCCGGTAAGGGTCACCACGCTGTGCCGCCTGCAGGAGGGTTGACCTAAATAAAACTGCACTATGTGTGCATCTCCATTATCTTCTGTGTGGCGTCAAAGTTTGAAAGTAATGTTTAGAAGAGTAAAAAGCATTTTTATGAGCTGTTCAGTAAACATTATTAATTTATGACGTGAAATTTTGAGCAGATTTTGCCAGGATCTGGGTGCTTTGAGTTGCTTTTTTAATTATATTCTGTAATCCTTGTGTTTCAGTTTGTTCCCTGTGTAGTTTTGATCCCTGTGCCATGATTCATTCTCCCTCAGTAGTTTTCCAGTCGGCACCACTCGATCCCATCTGTTATCAATCTCCCACTTACCCTCAGGTCTTATATTCAGTCTCTTGCCATCTCATCTTCAGGTCAGGTAATCGCCTTGCGTCTCTGTGTTAGTTTCGTGTGGATTTTGCTGCCACGTCGGCCTTCTGTTTTAGTTTTATAAATTAGTTTTGTCCCCAAGTCTGTCTGAATTCTGGGTTCATCCTACAAACCTGATTGTTGATTGTGTCCAACCAGAAAGAAGTAACCCTGGATGTTCTAGCATGTAAAAGTCAGATCAGATCATATTTATCACCCACCTTTCATGTAATTACATGCCTGTGTGTGTTAATTTTTTTATTTCATGGATTAATAGTCAACATCCACTGTCTTTCAAACAACTTCTCAAAGAAGTAAGTATTCCTGAAGTCAACACATCAGGATGTTGAGTCCAAAATAATTTTACTGTTTAATTGACGTCCTGTATTGGCTTGGAGTCAATCATCTCTTTGTGTTGTTTGTTTTAGCAGTAACACAATCCTAAGTTCCTCTTTTGGATTTCTTATTAGTTCAATAAATAATACGGGATATGTGTGGTTTTAATTTTCTCAGCCATTTTCATAATCTTGACCCCTTTCCTGCTTTTTTTTAATCCATGGCTGCCTTAGACTGGATCCTCATTTCTTCTGAAATCATATAAAACACTGAATCAGGTGCTGTGAGTTTAATTTGATCTGTAGTTGAAAGTAATTGTGTATTTTTAAAGGTTACACGCAGAGGTTGTGTTGCGTGTAATGGCGGTGGTTTTAACTGCACTGAATCTTTCCTGAATAATGTTTTTCTGTCACGTCTTGATAAGCTTTTTGCCATGGAAACGCCGCAGCTGGACGCATCACCGCTGACTTGAACAGCAGCAGCAGCCCAAGCTCAAACAATAAGCATATTCAGCTTTTCCCATCAGCATCAGGGAGAGCAACTGGATGCTGTCAGGGATCGGATTTTTAAAATGAATAATGAGCAGAGGGATGCTTGGCATGAAACCACGTACCACCTCCTCCACGGCAGAATTATTTAACGAGTACACATGATCTCAACCATCCAGATCTGCTGAAATGTTTGTGTTTTAAGCAGGTGTTTATGTGGAAGAACAAACCAACTGGGTTAGCGTTGGGACAAACTAACTCAAAAGATGTTTAAAAGAAAACTAAAAAGGTTTAGGGCATGCACATAGTATGTTAAACAAGGTTTATATAACTGATTTAGTTTAGGTGCCCAAATTAAAATATAAACAATGGCTGAAACTAGTAAAAAAAGTCCAAAAATACAGAACAAATTGGACAAAAGAGCTTTAAGCTGGACGATGGAGTTTGTCAATGCGCCTGACTTTGTCTTTATGCTGTTTTGGTCATGAGACGAGGGTGAGAGTTTCCTCAAGCCGAGGAGTTTGACTATCAGAGAGATGAACCAACAGATTGGGCTTCTCATCTGCAGTAATGAGGGCGTTGATCTAGGCCAGTGATTCCCAACCCTAGTTCTCGAGGAACACTATCCTCAATGTTTTCATTGTTTCCCTGTTTTTCAGCAGATCTTAAAGTTCTGCAGAAGCCTGTTAATCACTCACTTATTCAAATCAGGTGTGTCAAAGCAGAGAAACATCTAAAACATGCAGGATCGTGGTCATTGAGGACCAGGGTTGTGAACCACAGATCTAGGCTGTTGTGGTAAATAGACTATTTACTGGTCCTTTTATGTTCCAACCCTCACCTATGGTCATGAGGATTAAGACTGACAGAAGATGATCCATCATCTGGGGGGAGCTCGGAGTAGAGCTGCTGCTCCTACACATCGAAAGAAAACAGCCGAGGTGGTTCGGGCATCTGAATAGGATGCCTCCTGGGGGTCTCTCTTTGAAGGTTTTCTAAGAACATTCCTCTGAGAGGAAACCCCAACTCAAAACTCACTGAAGGGATTATATATATTCCCTTTGGTCTAGGAATGCCTTGGTGTCCTACAGGATGAGCTGGAGATGGTAGCTGGAGTGGAAAGTCTGGGTTTTCCTCCTGGACCACAACCCATCCACAGTTAAGCGGACAAAGCTGAATGGATGGATGTTTTTGTTGGACCATCACATTATCCAGTCTCAAACAGGTCATTCTGACTTCCTGGAGATCTTTGAGACCATGTTGTGTTGAAAAAAAAAATCAAGACTTTCACAACTCAGCAGAAAAAAGATGATTCATCTTTAACATCTGTAAACATTAAGACTAAATACTTATATTTCAGAGAAGGGTGATGTTGCAACACTTTGATCTGGTCTGGCAATAAACTGATCAAAACCATCATGTTAAATATTAATTTGGACATAAATGCTATTTTAACTGAATGCATAAACTAAAAACTGAGCAGAATAATATTTCAGCAGCTTTGTTTATTTATGACCGACAAAAGAAAGTCTGAACCACTTTGCTTGATGACTTTCTTTGTTCTTTAGATATTTTAACCGACTCCAGTTTTGAAAGGTGAACTTCTGTGGTTTTCGTCTCTATCTCAAACAGCTCAGCAGATTGTAAATAAGAATCAGCTGATCCCGAGTGATTGCAACCATACTGAGGTTCACATGTCCGTTAAGTGGTTACAGTTTGTGCTTCTTCATTACGTACAACCCTCTGCAGGGGAGGATGAACACTTACTGAAGTGATGTTGCTCAGATGGTGTCACACGTCTTCACAGCTGGAGCAGTGGCTCAGCAGACGATCAGAGTGTTGATATAGGCGATAATTAGTTTTCAATGTCGTCCCTGTCCTTGTTCTTTCTGCCTGTAGTTTCCTCCTGCTGATGTCGGCTCCACGTGTCGTGGGCTGAAAACGTGACAGAGCCTGAAGGAGGGAGGGATTTAAAAAAAACAAAAAAAAAACACACCATGAACAGAGATGTGGGAATGATGTGAGAAGGATGACAGGAGGAGGAAAGATGGGGCTGCTGATTTCTTCAGAAATAGGAAGCGAACAGGAAGCAGGGCAGCGATAAAGGCTGGCCTCAGATTGTGTTTAATTTTCCAAACATGGCCTGAAAAAGGTTTCTGGAACATGCAGAGTGCAAAAAGTGGGAGCTGTTCGACGTCAGCCAAATCACTGATAAAATACAGTTGTGGTCAGTTGTTTTCATCCACTCATCATGGGCATGAATGTCACATTTAATTTGATCTTTTAATGAATTATTTGAATCGTTTTTTGTTTTTTTCCCCAGAGTGGAATGATTGTACAACATACAGCTTTGAAGAATTTATTTAATCTGGCTGGTTTCTTGGCACAGACCCATCTTTTAAGCCGGGTTCACAAGTTTTCAGTAGGGTTGATGTCAGGGCTTTTGGAAGGCCAGTTCTGAAGCTTGATGTTAGCCTAATTTATCCAACCAGAAACCAGTTATGATGTGTTTGGTTCCATTGTCCTGCAGGAACACCCAGTTGTATCTAAGTTTTAACCATCTAGCTCTTAATTTGAGGTGAAGTTGAACTTCTTCATTATTCCATCTACGTTATGCATTGCCAGCCTCACAGCATGATGCTACTACCACCGTGCTTGACAGTTAGTACAGTGTTCTTAGGATTGAACGCCTCCAAACATACCTCTCGTCATTGTGGCCAAACAGCTCAATCTATCCCTCATCTGACCAGAAAACTTTTTCTCTAGAACGCATGTGGCTTGTCCACGTGGGCTGCTGCAGACTTGAAGGTTCTGGTTCTGGAGGAGGAGCTTTTTTCTTGGTTGGCACCCTCTCAGTCTATGGCAGTGTAAGCCTTGGTGGTTCCCGGGTTGTTCCTGAACATCCTAACCAATCTAAGGGTGACAGATGAGCATTAGTCACTTTAATAATGGTTGTCAAACAAACTTCCCTCTGCAGTCAATCATCATCACTAACAAGAAGTTAATAGGTCTTGGTCTTAACAGGTTAGGAGCTCTAGTTAGTTATATGTTGTATAATTATTCCAATAAATCATTAAAAGCCCCAAATTAATAAGACAATCATGCTCATGATGAGTGTCTTTATATCTCTGAGTCAGTTATAGGTTTTAACATTTAAAAGGAGGTTATTTCTTTGCTAAACAGATGAAATCTGATCTCAGAACAGATATGGAATCTTTGCAATGTGAGATAATCTGCACACTGAGCACGCTCATGGGATTTGTGAGTTCCTGTGAGAGGCTTTGCACATGTAGATGCAGATGTCAGCCAGATGAGGCTTTCAGATGCTCATTCAGCCTTTCATAAAGGCTGATCACAGGTCAGGTTTGCGTGGATGAGTGAGAAACCAAGTTCCTTCTTTCATCTGGTCGGAGCAGACGGAAGAACGTCGACCGCGGCTGAGTCTGGCAGCTATTTTTGTTGTGGCATTAGGTCACATTACTGTGTCACGCAAGGTCAACACTTCTCCTTCCTGCTGTCTGAAGCCTGAGTGTTGAAGTGTTTGTGTGGAGGCGACAGAAGGACACGTCTCGGGCTGGCATTGTGACAGCCGTGCGTGTCCTCTGATTGTTGCTGCTCAGCACAAAGACAGAACAGACTGTCTGCACTTCACTTCATCAAACTGTGAAAATCAGATCGCAGGAGTCTGGAAATCAGTTTGTACTCATGCAACAGCAAGAGGCAACTATTTATTAGCTTTACACAAAAGGTAGACATTGCTGAGATTTAAATTAACTCACAAAACTACATAGAAACCAGCAAGACACCTATTGTACTTGCTTTAATGTGAAGGTTGTTGTTGGTGGGACCCAAGGATGCAGACTTCATAAGGACTTGAATGTAAGAAGTGGATTTAATGAGGAGGTGAGAGGCATGTCTAGGAAACAAGACTGACAGACTAGTAACACTGGGAGATGCAGAGAAAATAACCAAATGTACAATCACTAAAAGAAAACTGAATCACTAAACATAAAAACAACCAAAAACAGCGGCTCGTGACATTTACAATTATAGCCCACTTTAATGAAAGCTGGTCAATCATATAATTAGTTTTTTTAAAACAATAGCCCAAGAGCCATTGGACAAATTTTAACAAAACTTCCAGAAAATAATCATTGGATGTACATACATCTACAACAGATAAGGTTTTATCTAGACTCGTTGGCGAACGACATTCGCAAGGAAGTCGCAGGGGTTTTAAATCTCCTTTTTTGAGTCATAGAGGTTAGCAGTCTTGTCGCTTGAATTTTGACGATTTTTAAAATAATTGTTCAACAATTATTTTCTCGGAATAGTCCAAGACGTTGCAGATGTCTGAAACCTGTCTTGAACTCTTCTCAGTTTAGTTTCTGTAAGTTTTAGAGTGTTAGAGCCGTACTTTGACCACCAAGGCCACAGTCCTGAATCTCCACGTTTAAAAAACGCGACGATCATAAATAATAATTATTAAAAACTGTTCCAAATCTGCCTATCTTCATTTAAAAGGTGTACTCCAATAGATTAAACCGCAAATGTAGACGCAGCTGCAAAGGTGGGTACAAAGTGTGTCAAGATGGCGGCCACAGCTATCTGACCTTAGCAGTTTTACAGATATTGAGCTACAGTTTGGTCTCGTCGTAGCTGAGAGTCATCCACAACAAATACTCTGAGGACTAATAACTTGGATGAGATCTTTGTTTAAACCTCGTCATGCAAGATGGTGGGTGACATGCATTCCTTCAAGGTAAGCTACATTCACTTGCAGGGATTTGAGTCACTTTTGTTTTCTGTCACACTTTTTGTCTTCGTTTGTGGTCATATTGAGTCTCATTTGGATTTCAATTGGAGTCCTTTTTGTGCCTTGCTCCTCACAGTGTGTCTTTATGATTGTTTTGCTCATTTTGTCTCAGTTTTCTTTGGTCATTTAGGTCACTTTATGTCTTTGTTGCCCAAGAATTAACACATCAACAGAAAATAACTTCAGAAATGTTTCATGTTATCATTAACAGTAACTCATAGAATTTTTTAAGTCTTCCAGTAACATCTTATATTTGTATATAAAAGTGATGATAAATTGTTTCAAAACTTTGACTTGACTATTATAAATAACACTAGAAGTAAACAGAGCTATTTTCAGGATTGCAGAAGATGAGGAATAACTGATGTGCTCTCCAGACGTATTTTTATCCCAAGTTGACACTGACCGGACACGCTGAAGTATAAACACTCACAAATCCAATAAAGTTGGAGGCAGAGCTGCTAATGTTGCTGTAACCTCTGAAAGCTCGCAGCAGCAGCTTCCACCTGGTGGGAAAATACCACAGAATGCACCTTATAATCCTACAAACTAATGAAATTAGTCAAACATGCATTCGGTGCCCTTGAAGGGAAAGTTACGCTCAACCTGCTGAGCTAAAGACTTTCAGCTTACGTTTGTGCAGGAAAACAGACTTCCTTTGGGGCTTTATTTGAAGTAGAAAAATCTCTATATATATATTACTTATTCATGGTTTTTAAAATTCTTTAAATAAAGATTTCTTTCAACTTTACATTTTATGAAGGACAAATATCATACGACAGGGTTTAAGGCTGGTTTTAAGACCAGGCTGTCTGAAGTGATTCGCTACCCTTTAAGGTAAACCAGCTACGTTCCCTTTAAGTACCCGGTAAGTACCCCAAAAGTACTAGGCACATCCCTCTTAAGTACTGGGCACATTCACCATAAGTACCAATCACATTTTTTTCATAGGTACCAAACATCTACCACATAGGAACTGGGTACATACCCTCTAGGTACTGGGTATGTACCCAGTACGCAGTCCTGTAAGTGCTGCGTAGGTACCAGGTATGTACCCCATAGGTACTGGGTACATATCCTTTAAGTACTGGACACATCCACAGCAACTACTGATAACATTTCTCGTAGGTACCACTTATTTTTTTAAAAAGTAATCAAGTAGATGCAGATTTATTACACGGCTATGTTCTATGCCCCAGTCTCCAGGAGTTTTGGAAAGCATTATTCTCCTTCCTCTCCAGAGCCTTTAGAACCACAATCAGACATGATGCACTTTTGGTTATTCTAGGTGTATCAGAACAATTTGAGACACTGAAGAAGACAGAGCAACGCCTTCTGTCCTGTGGACTCCTCTGTGCAAAGAAACTCATTCTGCTGTTCTGGAAGAGGAAGGAGGCCCCATCTTTTAGAGACTGGATCTCAGTGCTGACACTACATCTGGAGAGGATTCGGTACATTCTCAATGACAACCTGGAAGATTCGGAAAAAATCTGGAAACCAGTGATCTCTTTTATGGAAGAAAAGTACAATTAGAATTTACCATTTGAGCAGTAGTCTTACTATGCCTAGGTAGCACTTTCTAGGGGGGCTAAGTAAGGGAAAGGGGGAATGTTATCCTGTAATGGCCTTGTCTTTTTTTGGTTTTTTGTTTGGTTGTCTGTTTTTCTTTGTCTTTCTATATTTTGTTCATGTTTGTTTATAAAACGTAAAATTCAGTCATTTCATGTCCATCTTTGCAATGTTCAATGGAAGCCTTACAATAAAAATATTTGAAACTAAAAAGAGGAGATATTGATCTTGTTTCTTATTAATTTCCATCACTGGTTTTGGCACAAAGGAACCGTCAGACACAAAAAAAAACTGAGCCAGAAAGCCTGATGAGGAGGAAACGCTCTTTAAAAGGAACTTATTGTTTGTCTGTGTCGCTCTGAGTTCATCTGTGGTGAACTGTCTGTCTGGTTTCCTGACGAAGACACACAGGGGTGCAGTCGTTCATTATGCCGGCCAAAACAAACAAACGATTACAGGGAAGTGCACTCGAAGAGTTTCAGTGTGAGTTCCAGATGCAGGTTTGCTTGTGTTTTGGTTTACCTTTTTTTTTTTTGCCACGTGAGTTAGTGAATCGCTTTTTTGTTTGTTTGTTTAGCTTAAAAAATGTACTTAAATCTGGCAACATCTCTGCTCACTCATCACCAGTTTGACAGGCAGGATTTTAGGATGGAAACCTTTCTGTTTTGACAGCTTTCAGGGAGCGAAGGAAGGTGCTGAGGGGAGGAAAAGTAGAGGATAACAGAGGGACTTAATCCTCAATAATCCCCCTTCCTGCCTCTCTTTTCTCAGTGGGGTGCGAGCTACGTGCCGCTCTCGCCGTGCTTCTGTGTGAGCTTTGTTTGGAAATTCCAAAAGGCCCCTTACCCTCCAGTGGGACACGTGTCCCCGAGAAATGTAACTTTGATAAACTAGGACATGTGCAGACAAACGCTGAGCGCTAAACATGAAAGCATTTAGTACGTTTCTTCACGCCGGAGCTGGAAGTCATCTCAGTGTTTAAACCAATGATACTCCAGCTTCAGTGGGTCAGGGCTTTACTATCCCTAAAGTAGCACAATGTGCCAATTTCCTGTCTCGGGCTCCAAAATACCTGCCCTGGATAACTGATCTCTGTGCTGTCGGCCTGTTTTCTGAAGCAGGAAGCTCTCTTCAGTGGAAACAGCCTCAGGAACTCAGACTTATCTCATATCAGGCAGGATCTGGAGGTTTCAAGGTCTGAAACAGGCAAAAAAAATCAACACAGGATGATGTTTGTCTGGGTTTGTCTTATGTCAGGGAGCTTAAAGTTTGCATTAAAGCTACAGCTGGACTTTAGTCTGAGAGATCTAACAACTTTTTCTGCTTTAAGGGGTCATCTGCCTACATCTTCCAATATAAACTAACATCTTCATCTCTTCTTCTTCTTCCCGTCTCCAAACCACGCGTTAGGGGTCCCCAAAAGATGGGCCTCGGTCCATATCCTGAACCCAGACTGATTGTTAAATTTTAGTAATTTTTAAAACTATGTTTAAGTAGCACACGTTTTCCTTTACTTACAGGAATTAGTTTTAAGCAGCTTTTCTACAATTTACATATAATTCATTATAGGCGGCACAGCTTTTCTAGCATTTACAGTAAGTAATTTTATGTGGTGCCGCTTTTTTAAATTTATTATTATTTACAATATTTCATTTTAGGTGGTGTAGTGTTTCTAGCGATTACAGGAATCCATTTTATCAGATTTCCTAACATTTAGGGTAGTTCATTACGCTGCATTTGCATTTACAGCTATTCATTTTAGGTTGTGCAACTTTTCTAGGATTTATGGTAATTCTCACATCTGGATCGCAGTTAAGCAGCAAAGTTACAGGGATGAAAAAACTAAATAGTGAGTGGAGAAAACTATCATGGCTGTCACTAAAAGAGAATTTAAATATATTTATTCTGGACCTTATCTAGAGAGAAAGAAAAATTAACTGAGAACTTTTCATGAGGCAATTTCAGACTTTAAAAAGTCTTCTTTCCCTCCATCTGAGCCCGACCTCGTGTTCACACCTCCCTTCAACTGTTTACCAAAACAAACCCACAACATGACCCACATGCAGCTGCAGAAACTGTGGCTCGTTACGCAGGAATGTGTTGCTGCTGCTGGCTTCACACGCAGCGTCAGGCGACTCACTCTGAAGGGTTTAAGCAGCTGGAAGCGACTGATTATCGCCCGCCTCCAAAACGCTAAAAAGGGCAACAGTGCTTTTGTCAGGGTCTGGTTTTATGTAGTGTCTTTGTTTTTGTCCCATGCCTCTGTCTGTCATTATTCACTTCTCCTCAGTCCTTCACTTGCCTGCCTGCCACGACCATCTACACCTGCCACTAGTTCTGGTAATTACTTCACCTGTGCCCACTTCCACTGATTTCCTCCGTTCTATAAAACCCGGTCATTTCCTCCATTTACTTGTCAGTTCATTGTTCTCTTCATGTTTCTCCTGGTCTCCCCGTGTCGCTCGTATGTGCTGTCTGGTTCCCCTCGTGTCTCGTGTAAGTTTTGTTATTTCGTCTGTTTAGGGTTTTTGCTGCCTCGTCAGCCTTTGTTTTGTTGAAGTTTTTTTATTTAATAAATGAATGCAAAATGAGTCTGCGCTCTGGGTTCGCCTCCTTCTCCGCCCGACCTGACAGCTTTGGCCGGGACATGTTTTAATGAAACCAGTCGTTGGATTTGGAGTCTACCTGATTCAAGATTTTCAAGGTTTGACCAAAACCGCTAACGAGTCCGTTTCTCAACACAAGATGACCTTAAAACTCTGGCGGGCGATATGCGTTTCTTCAAGGAATGCTAGGCGTTTAATCAGGTTTGAGTATTTGACTCTTCTCGCGTAGCTAAACTGCACCTTGACCTTTTGCATATTTAGGGTTATTCAGCCACGTTGCTCCCATCAGCTGTTTTCCTTCCTCTCTGTTTACAAACATGATTTTGGGAGCTCAGACTCTGGATGATCTAATCCCCCATGCGGAGTCTTGGGAGGTCGATTTACTGACAGTCTGGACGTTGGGGGTTTAGCCAGCAGGTCGTCTGCTTTCTCAGCAATAAGGAATACGTCAACAACACAGCAGGTAGTCCACTCATGCGGGTGTAAAGAGGATTTCTGGGGTCAGTTTTAGGGCACGATGGTCTTTGTGTGTCTGGAAACAATGTGACAAATAATAAACAAAGCACCAATAATGAGAATGTCACAATTTTAAGACTTTTTGAAGATATTTCTGCTGAAGGTGGCCGCCAAACATTAGCGGCGACACAAATAGGTAATCCCATTGGTACATCCCATTTCCACGCTTCAGGAAAACGCCTTTTGTCAACGAAATGGGATTTGCGAAAGTGCCATCTGGACACGAGAGCCGGAGGCCTGTCTCGTCCACCTGAGCCACCCGGCCAGACGTTACGGGTCAGGATCCGGGATCAGGACTGACCCAAGGAGGGAGAAGGGCAGCAGCAGTTAAATACGAAGGCAAACATCAATACGTTTGGACCTGTTTAGTCCTTGGACGTAACTTTAGCTTTAAGAAAATGTAAAAACCATGTGGAGAAGTTGGACTTTTATACAAAATAAATGGGTATGAATCTGAAATGTGTTTTAGAATCCGTTAGCCGGTGTCTCACTGGGCTGTGGCTGTTGGATATAAATTACAAAGTTTCGTTTTTAAAACCTTTCTTGAACATGTTGGTACGGATTTTAAACACACTGGACTATGATTGAAATGCAGTAACTGGTTTTATTGTTGGCCTAATGGTTTGTTTACGCAGCTTTTTTTCACGCTATGTGATCGCTCTTCAAACCGACCGGAAAATTAACGTTTTAACATACCTGAGGCAAACTGCTGTCAAAGCAGTGGCAGCCATCTTGAATCGGATTGTCTACACGTTTAAAGTGATTACTTTCTGAGAGTTTCGTTAAAAAATCCAGAGATATTTTGCTAACAGACAGACAAGGTTGACTCCAGCAGTTTTAAACAAAGCACAGCGCTCCAGATTTCAGCTCATATCTGTTAAGCTCACTGAGTTTTAGCCACTTTTAAGTTGACTATGTGAAATTAACTGTGGCGGCCATCTTGAATCAGTCTGGCCTGCAAAAGTGTGTTAAAATCCGCCAAATGGTACGTGAAATATTTTGCCAAGACACAAAGAACTATATGCAAAATCATCGCCTGCTGTTTGATGAGCTTTCTGTGAACCTTAGAAATGGTGTTCTCTTTATTTAAGTTGGTTTTGTGGCTTTAAACAGTTTTTATTTAGTAAAAGAAATGGTAAAATTGGATGATTTTAACTGTAAAGGTTGCAGACCACTGACATATACATTGTGTGTTACATCTCACCTGGTAATAGAGCTTTTTTATGAATATAGTTTGATTTATTTGTCTTTAGAAACCGGTTGTACGGTCAAATTTAATTGCTCTGTCAGTTGTAATCTTATTTTTCATAACTTTCTCTGGTCTGAAAGAGATTTTCTGTGTAAATACATCCGTACTGGAGCACAGGTTCCGCAGATGTTTAAACGAATCACTTTTACATAAAAAAAATGTCTTTAAACAATTAATTTACCGTTTGTTGGGAGTAAAATGTCGTCTCCTAAGCGCTACAGCTCGCGCGTCCTCCTCCAGCGTGCCGGCCACGTGACTTGGTGTGTGGGCGGAGCCACCATA
>JAOXNZ010000110.1:8865527-8877108 GCA_028566095.1 Kryptolebias brasiliensis
TCATGCTGTCAAATGGCACTAGTTTAAATAAACAAAACACAACAATATCTGGCACTTACACTCCTTCATATCAGAAATGATTATCGACATCTTCTGAAAGTAATACTGAAATCCTCACATCAGTGCGTTGTCAAAATATTACAGCATTTTAATGCACTCAGGTAACGTTTTCATCGGGTTTACAGGGAAAAGAGACAAAAGATTAAACTAAAAAACGTCCTTCAGATTTAAACTCCCGTTTCACAGACGCAGAGTCAAAAACAAGCCTTAAATTTCACCTGCCAGGAAAGAAATCCTGCAGCTTCCTTCATCACACCGCTGAACTGCAGTTTAGTAAACAGGAAACCACCGCCTGCCACTTTCAGGGTCACAAATCAGCCCTTTAATTGGCTGATTTTAGGAGTCGAGCTTAACAAAAGCAGGCAAGGTGAAGTAAAACAACAAAACAAGTCCCCATTATCGGCTCCATCAGTAGGTGTACACAGCAACGACTTTGGAGAAAAAGACAAACTTTTACCTAATTAAAAGCAGATAAAATGACAAAAATAAAATTTTTAACGTCTAAAAATCTGATTTGTTTGTATGAAGAGCAGAAGAGGCTGAAAAGCAAATTGAGAGGAATGAAAGAGAGATAGGTCCAGATCACTTCAGTGCCACTCTGAGGAATGAATACATGCTTCATTTTCTGTTTTATGAAAGAGTGAGTCACTGTTATCATTCATTCATCCTGCTGTCTACTTTCACAAAGTCAGAGGATTAAACGGACACCTTGATGAGTGTTAAATAACCTAGAATACTAAATGAGACAATTTAAATTTTGGTTCCTAATTTGTCATTTTCTGTAAAAAAAACAAACAAACAAACTACTCGTGCTGCATTTAAAGGACAACGTTTACCATCAGGAAACGTTAATATGCGTAAATCTTGCCATGATAATATAAAAAAAAGACAATTTAATGAAAAACATTGTGTCACGGTATCCATTTAAGAAAGAGAAACGATAAATCCAAGTAATTCTTCCATTAATTATTCCCTCTGAATACAGATCAGGGTTTAAATGATCAATTTTAGGATCTTCAAGTTGGATTGTGGGGAAAATTACATTAAAAGTTGTGGGGAAACATCCGTTTTGTCTCCCCACTCCTTCATTTTGTTGTTTTCATTCACACTTTTATTTTCTCTCTCGCACGTTTCTTCTCTTCTGAAGGATCGCCCTTTCCTCTCAGAACAAGACGTCTTCGTTGGTGATGAGCGTCTCCACCACCAGCCTCTGGTATCTGATGTCGTTGAGCGCCGTCATGGCGTCCAGATCGGGGGCCCTCATCAACGTCGGCCCGAAGACGATACCCAGGTTCTCGCTGGACATGAGGTTCTCCTTCTCGTAATCGGTGACTCTGGACGGAGAGGAGGAGACGACATGCAAGGTCAGTAAAGAGAGTTTAACCGTAGACGTCACGGCGCCGGTTTGTGTTCGCACCTCTTCAGGTGAGCCATGAGGTATCGCAGCGACTCGAAGTGAGCCGGCGGCAGCAGCTTCAAGGCCTCGTGGAGCGATTCCAGACGTTTTTCTAAATCTGTGATTTCTGCAAAACACGCACGCAAAAGATTACATACTAAACGCAGAACTATAAAAGGTTAGAGGTCATAGTTTTAAGCTAAGATCTCACAAGATCTTCATCAGGTTTCACAACAACAAGGTGCTTTAAATATTACCCCAGGCTGTTAAATTACATCCAGTTTTGCCAGCATTCCTCTCCTTATTTGGAACAGACTTTTATTTTACGTTTAACTTTAATAAGGTAAAGAATGAGCGAACACCTACTTCCAGCTTCTATGAATCGTGGGTAGGCATCATATGTGATGAGGGGAATAGGCAGCTCTCTGAAGTAGAGCTTGAGGGCGCCGGTGATGATGTTTATGTCCTCGTAAGCGTTTGAGGAAATATCAGCCTTTTCTCCATCTGCGGGAGAAATCATTCAGGGACATCAAAAGAAAAAAAAAAACTAAATAAAATTAAATTTCTGATGCTCACCTCTATCAAAGGCCAGCTTGACATCCTCTATCAGCTCACTGAAGCCTGATATTCTGTACAGACCTTCCGACTGAATACCTGTAGGGTTGAAAACATAATTAAGAGTTTGACGATTATGGAGAAGTTACATTTATTTTATTGATTCAACTATTTTAACTAATAATGCAAGGAAAGCCTTGTATCCAGCCCTGTTTCCTTAAAGAGAAATGTAAGTCAGAAGGCATTCGCCGTTATAAAACATTCAGACCAGATGGAGACAGAGGTTTTAATAAAGGATGATTGATTAGAGATGAAAAAGGATGATTGATGATTTCAGTTGCCCATCTTTCTTCAGTCAAGCTCAATCACATCAAGTGTCGCTCCTGATTGATCAAACGCATCAATTTCAGTCAGAGCTCGAATCTGAGTCGATAAAGTTCTGTCTGCTGTGACCAATCGGACCTCCAGAGGGGTAAATCTGTGGCATATTCACACATTACTGTTTTCTCCTCCGCCTTTATTTGTCCACATCAAAAAAAATCTCTGATTCTCACCTCTAGCCTCGATTTCCTGTATGCACATGTCAACCACCATCGGCCTCTTGGCGTTGTGGGCTTTAACCAGCGTGGTCAGGTCGCAGCTGTACACCTTCTTGACGTGCCGGAGGTCCGGCTGGCAGTCGTTCGGCACGACTTTGGAGCACTGCTTGTGAACGTTCAGGCCGCAATCTGGCAAAGGAAACGCACATCAAATCAAGTCAAGATTCTTCCACCTTGTGCTGCAATGCTTGCATAAATAATCCAACAGCAGCATCCGTTTAATCCGTCTTTACGTGTCTGATTTCAGAGTGCAATTACAGCAGAGTTTAGGCGTAGGTGTTGCAGAGGCACCCACGCTCGGTAATCATCACACTGACGGCGTGTTCTTTGGCACCAAAGAGACTTTTTAACATTTCAAACTCAAGAAACACAGCAGATGAGTCAACAGCAAAAGTGACTAAAGAAGGAAAGGGGTGGGGGCAGCACAGCACGTCAAACGTAGCCACAGAAGACATGGAAGAGGATGCTTCAGGACAAGAATCATAAAGCAGTGACGTGTTTGTGGGAATACCTGCACATTTCACACCCTGAGCGATGAGACCCCACATGAAGTTGGCACAGTACTCGCACCAATGGGGGCCCCTGAACGTATGAACCTAAACAAAGACACGAAAAGGGGAAAATTTGGGTTAAATTTGATGATTTTCCCTTGAATTTTCAAGTGGCAACATACAAAATAATAAACAATAATATCTATTTGTCAGATAATTTGTCTTTTTACCATAATGATCATGTTTGAGCAGCACAATGCTGGTAAGAATCTTAGATCTTATTTTGAAAAATGACAAAGTTAAACCTTAAAAAATGACATTAAGAGCGAAACCTGAAGTATGTGTTTGGAGTGGTGCTCAGCTACTGCCATATCAAATTTTATCTCAATATCTGTAAAACCGACTGAATTACAGCCATTTCTGTTGGCTGAGATCGATTAGCCGTGGCAGCCATCTTGAATCAGCTCGACTGCCATGGCTCCAGTGGTGAGATGACAAACAGAGTCGAATCCAAACGTTAATGTTTAAAAGTTTTAAACAAATATTATCCTCAATCGGTTAGAGGTCAGCCTGCGTGTTGGGGATGACTCTCAGCTACTACCACTCCAGATTTTAGCTCAATATCTGTAAAACTGACTGAGCTGTAGCCATTTATGAGGCTGTGGCGGCCATCTTGAATTAGGTTGCCTTCAAAATCTAATTAGTTGCAGATGTGTCTAATGATTACTTTCTGATCGTTAAATTAAAACCTGTCCAGTGGTTCGTGAGATGTTTCGCTAACAGACAGTCAAATGGACCAGAATATAACATTTGAGGGATAAAGGTGAGGGGAAAATGACCCAGACAAGACAGAATGGGTCAGGTTTTACCTAAACACCAGCAGTAATCTTAAATATAAGCAGCAGAAACTGATAGAGAGACAATAGGAGTGCTGAAAGGGCACTTAGAGAAAATTCAGAGTGAGAACAGAGTTCTTATCAGCTCATTTATTGCACCAATTGGCTCTTCATATTAAAATGCTAATAACTTCCATCCTCATGGGGCTCTTTGTGTGTGTGAGAGTGAGTCAGTTAGTGTGTATGTGGTGCTCAGGATGCCGTGATTGTGACCTTTTCACTCCTCATTAATGGCTGCTCGCAGTTAGAATGGAAATCACTAAAAAAGCCCTTGTAGATGGGTTTTTTGTGTTTTTCTGACAGCGAATCAGCTGAATTAGTTAGTCAAGCAGGTCACTTTCACACAAGAAGAAGAGGAGCGTCTCACCTTGAAGTTGTGGACCTTCTCGTACTTGGGCGCCAGGTCGCTCTCCCTCAGGGTGGCCCGCCGCACCAGGGAGGTGAGCTGCGAAAGGGCAAAAGATCTGATTGGTTGCCAGAAAGTGGAAGCAGGAGACGCGGGTTTGGAGGGGGCCGGCGTCCGGTTGACAGGGTCAGGCAGGGAAGGAATCGAACCGGCGCTCACGTTCAGGCCAAGAGCGGCGGTAAACAAAGAGCCTTTCTGAGTTGTTTTCTTCTTCACCTGCTTTTTACCATTTTTAACAACGTATGACTCTCGGCTCGGCATAGCTGAGCTGTGAATGTGTCGATTCTTATAAAAGAAAACAAAATTTAAAACGAATCCCGGAGTAGTTAATAAGAAAACACAACAGTTACACTAAACAGCATCCCAAACTGAAGATCCAACACGAGACCAATCCTGCCGTTTTACTACAGCAAAGATCAGCCAATCAGATTAAAGCTCCACTTTCATAACAAAAACACAAAAGCCAATTTCAAATCAGTCCTGAGACGTAAAAGTCCAATAAAAATAACTCTTCTTCTTGGAGGGTATCCGTAAAATCCCAACGGATCGAACTGATGCGACAGAATTCCCAAGTCTCTCTTAGGTGAGCGCCTCTGCCCACATGGCTCAGCGTGTTAATCTGCCTCCTCCGTCCTCTCTACATTCACCAGGCGGAGGCAGCGGAGGCAGGAAGGAGGAGACAGAGGCTGAGAGAGACAGGAGAGGAGGAGGAGGAAGGGGGGAAAGGCTGGGCTACGATGCAGTAATGGAGGAATTTAACAGGTCACAACGAGAGAGGAACGAGCCAATCACAGTCCAGCGGTTCTTGTTGTTCGCCACCAGTTCTGCCACTTCGACTGTCCCAGGAGGAAAGAGACGAGAAACAAGCTGTTATTTTATTCATTCCTTCACACTTTCTGTTCCCCTCCATCCTTTTGTCTTCTTACGAGCAGCATTTATCTGTTTTCCATCAGAGGTTTCTAACCTTTACCACCATCTGTCTGCAACAAATGTGTTTAAATAACAAAACAAGGCTGAATTTTATAAGAAACACACTGACTAAGAGACACCTCGAGCGGGTTGATGTTGATATGCACGTCTAATTAGCAGCGGTGCTTTACAGGTACTCACTACAATGACACGGACATTACTCAGATTGGTTGAGTAAAGTATGCGGATAAAGGTGCTTTGTTTACAGTCAGTGCGTACCCATAATTCAGAAATGCATATTAAAATATCTGGAAAACTCCTGGAGTAAAGGCTCTCAAACTGCACCATTTAATGTAGTTTAGGGTATTTTATTTTACTTTTTAAATGTTTGATTTCATAGTTTGCACGGAGTACCTTTAAGTCATTCCACTATCTGAGAGAGCAAATTTCTAAACAACTTTAGGTTTTGTGATTCTTTAAAAAAAAATTGCCAAAGAAACATAGGTTTTTATCATCAAACGCCATTACATTAAAAACCTAGTATCCCTTGAGGGAATTCATATCATCTGACGCACTCAAGAGTACATATTGAGATGACTATCAGCTACTACCACATCAAATTTTATCTTAGTGTCTGCAAAACTGACTGTGTTACAGTCAGTAAATGGTAATAAATGACTGTGGATATTTGAGAAATGTTTTGCTGAATGGAGGGGGGATGTGGGAGAAAGAAAAAATGAGAAGAATCAAAAAGAAGGAAGGAAAACAGCTGGTAGTAGAAGCTCAGTCATTACTTTTTAATGCTTCATCTCCTCAAATCATTTTTACGAGTTGTAAGCAATCTCTTCTCATTGCAGCATTTAAATATAATCATCTATATCACCCACAGAGAAGCTTTAAAACTTGTCATAAAAGGAGACAGAAACGATGAAATATATATTTCTGAAGCGTTTCCCTGGTCTCAATGTCACAGACGGCGCTGCTTTGTCTGCAAATCCACCCAATTACCAAAGCACACACGTACACTGGACCACCCCCCACTACACACACACACAGGGACAGTGATGTATGAGGTGCAGCGGAGGCAGGCATGCGCCGCAGGTCACACGAGGTGGCAGTTCAACTCACTACACATGCTTCACTTGGGGGGGGGGTTGATTTGACGGTTTTGCAGGCAAGTTTTCCGCTCTCCTTCTCCTAAATACTCCACTGACGCAGCAAAGTTTCTCTGGAACAAAACTCTAATGAGCTCACGGCTGAATGAAAGTTAACGAGCCAACGACAAACCAGAGTCTTATGTACTTTCTGCAGGCAAACTGCTGTTATGTAATTTTACTGCAGAGCTCTTGGCTGGAGGCCATCTCTCCTCTGCATCCATCCTCCTCTTCCTCCTCTTTCCACAATGTTCCTGAACTGTCGAGCATCCGTCCTGCTGCTGCATTTAACTGTCCTCACCTTTACCCTCACTTCAGTCCACAACAGGGCTTCTAATCATTTCCCAAAACACATTATTAAAGCTCTGATTTCGTGATTACAAATAGTTTTGTCATGTCGTAATGTTTTCTCACGCAGGTGCAGGTCCAGTGACGGAGAAATCAAATAATCCAAATCCAAGTTCACTGCCTCCAGAACATCTACAGCTCCTCTTATAAATGATTCATCTCTTTGTGTGCAGAGACAGAATTTCAAATGCTTTCTTACGTAAGTGCATCTGCATGCTTTTAAAGAAAACTGCAGACTGCTTCAACTCTCACTCCTTCTCAAAATGCGCCAAAACTCGTGCTTCATGTCTGATCTGAAAGAAGAGTGGCAAAAATGAATAAAATTGATCCTGAAGAGACAAAAGTCCTTCCCAACTTCTCTGCAAACCAGCCTCAGTTTAAAAAGGCTTTCAGGACGATATACAGGAAAGAAGGTGATGCTTTTGAAGAAGTTCTTGCAGGTTTTCCCATTTTAAAAATGGATCATTCTGTATTTTCAAAACATAAACAGCCATTTAACAACCCTTAACGTCTATAGTGTTCCTAAATGTCAACACTTTCTTTGAGTTTTGAGTGGAGCATTAAGAGAAGTGGGTTCCATTTGTTTATTCCAGATCTATGAAACAAGAGATGACTTGAAACCCGTTGGTTCTCGCTGATGTCTCAGCTGCGTTTGTCCTTACCCTCTCCTCTCTGATACAGTCGTCTTTGGCCGGAACAGGTCCGTCTGGCTCCTCGGGGCTGTGCGGCAGATGCTTTTTCAGTGCGGGCTCCTGGTTGAGAGTGGTGTAGCCCACATGCTCGTAGATCGGGTTTATCGTCATCTTCGCGATGTACTCTGCTGCCTGAGATCGGGAGATTGGGTCACTGAGCGAACGTGACGGAGACTTAATGTTTTGAGACAAACCGATCAACACGCACCCTGGTCTCAATGTAGAGCGTGATGAGGCCGTCTGTCACCAGGTCGTGGATGGACTCGAACCTCTTCTCTCCAACAAAGTGTTTCCCGTCGTGATAGAGGCGGAAGTTTCTCGTCTGGTTCCCAAACCTGGGATGACGTGAAGGGGAGAGGAAACGGAGAAAGATCGCAAAAATGGAGCATATCTGTAAAGTTGTGAAAAACAAAAATGTTTCCGTATTGCTTACATGGTCAATGTGTACCAATGTTCCCACAGAAAGCATCACTATTAGTAATGAGTATTATATTATAGTTTTCTGCAAAAAAACAAAAACAAAGAAATCTTCTAATTCTGGGACATTCTTTGCATGTTTTTCATGTATGGCTGGTTTGAGACAGAGGTAGACTGACTAAACTGTCCGCCAATTTATTGGGCCAATTTTGAAACCATAAGCACAATATTGCTATACTTTATACTACATTAATCTGTTAATGTACTTCCTGTGACAGGATGGTTTTTTGCAGCACACCACCAGCAGACACCAAAGGAAGTTGGCCTGATTATAGACAATTTTTGAAACTTTTTGTTGTATTTACCAGGAAAAACTGTAAAATCTTAACTCTTACAGTTCAGAGTGTTGTGTATTTGTTAGACTAGAGAGGAAATATTACTTTTACACTAAAAATATTGATAAATGTAAGCTTTTAAAAGACTAATAGTGAGCCCTCATTTAACTGTAGTACAGGTGACCTGCTCCGAACGACTTAATTAAAGGAAGTTAAAACTTTATTTTCTCCAAAAATCTAGAAGATTGTAATGTTTATGAATATTAAACTGTTCATTTTATGGTATAAAAACTAGCTGGCTAAAGATCAGCCTTTAAAAAACCCCAATCAGTTGATCTCTAATATGAAGCCAATTCATAAATCATCAATAATCATCAGGTCTGAGGACTGTGACGGTCATGACAAAACCCTCAGCCTGAGCGTTTTTTTTTCTGAATTTTGTTGCGATGTTTGCATCACACTCAGACACTTATTTGCTGACTTCAGACGCTAAATTTTGTACAAATATATGACAAAATCACCTTGCCTAATACAGCGCCAATTCCAAAAAGGTTGGGACGTTGTGTAAAAAGTAAATATAACCGGAATGCAATCATTTGCAAATCTCATAAAGCTATATTTTATTCACAGTAGAACACAGTAAACACATCAACTGTTAAGACTAAGAAACTTAACAATTTTCTTGAAAAAATATGGTTACTTTGAATTTTATGGGCGTAACGCCCCTAAAAATTGGGGGCAGAAGCAACAAAAGGCTGTAAAAGTACATGGTACAAGTACACAACTGGAGGAGCATTTTACAACGAATTAGGTTAATTGGCAACAGGTCAGTAAGAGGTTTAAAAATAGCATTTTAGAGGCTGAATCTGTAAGAAATAAAGATGGGCAGTGGTTTACCAGTCTGTGAAAAACTGTCTTAAAACAGGTGGAACAATTTGGAAACTGCTGGTGCAGCGTCCTCAGTATTGAAGAGGAGTGGGGCCACTGGGGATGTTATTAACGCTCAGTTCAAAAGCCTGCCTCTCTGATGGTATGGGGGTGCATTAGTGCCTCTCTTAGAACAACACATGCTCCCATCCAGGTGTTTTTCAGGGAAGGCCTTGCAGATTTCAGCAAGACAATGTTAAACCTCAGCGTCCCAACTTTTAATTTAATTTTACACGACACTGAAACTGTAACAAACAAGACTAGAACAAACAGATTTACGGGTCAAATATTTTGTAGAAAGAATGTAAAATGTGATTTCCTAAATCAAAAATAAAAAGACATACGAAAAAAAAATGTTAAAGCCTTTAAAAAAAAAAACAGAAAAAAGGTCAGAAAACTCTTTCACAGACAAGCTGAAGTGGGTCAGCACTTTATCGGCTCCTTTGTAAAAATGACTGCAAGATAAAACAGCCCTCGTAAATCATTAACCCAAAAAATCCAACCTTCCTTTTTCTGCCACTCAGCCTGGGACTCTAGTTCATAAAAGAACGGGGTATTTATGGAAGGTAATTATAAGCACAGGGAGAAGATCTGCACGTCTATGAATAGACAGACTGACCCAAAACCAAATTCAAACCGAGCCGTGTGCCCGTTTCTAAAGTTCGACGCCTACTCAGAAAGCGACGGCTCACATTCAAGCTGAATTGACCACTGACGAAAAACAAAGAAACTGAGTGAGGCTCCAACAAGTGATGTAGTCGAGCTTCAGATGGTTGTCTTTTGAAGTGATAACTCGATATCTTTGAGGTACGCTTGAATAGTCACCTAAAACAGATTAAAAACCTTAACCCTGAAGCTTTGAATTTTTCAGATTCTGTTCACCTGTAATGTCACTGTAAAGATATTCCACCTGTGTTTCATATTTTCCTGGGACTGGTGTAAAAAAAGAAAAATGCAGGACTGATAACATCCAATGTGTTTGCTCTCTACAAACCCACCAAACTCCACTGACAAAATCAGTCATTTTATTTCACAGAAGTAAAATTTGTTTCTTTGTCTTTGGTGTTTCAGCTCCTCATATCTGATCCGATCTACCTTTGGCAAACAGCAGATTAGCAACTCCTTTGTTCTGGGAGGAGATAAGACAATAATGCCTCAGGAATCTGATAAACTTCCAAAACTAAATCATATGCAAACACACCTTAAGGCCAGGGTGTATGTGCCCGGCTGTCTCTGACTTTCTCTGATGAGGTAGCTGCCTTCGGCCTGACTCAGTAACTGGTCGGCCTCTTCTCTCGAGATCTTTCCATGGAACCTGGACACAAACAAAAAGCTGATTTAATGAAGTAAAATCCAAGTAAATGTGCCAAATATAATGACAAAGCATGACAAGGCGACTTACTCTCTTCCATAGTATTTCGGTCTGTTTTCCACCTGCAAAAACAAACCAAAAAAAAAAGGCCCAATTTGGACTTTAATGAACTTGCGACAAAAACATTATTCAATTTAGAGCATCACAGATCAAAAATCACCTAAAAGGAACAGCTTGTTGTGTGAATTTTAGGGATCTGAATGCGATCTTAACAGCCACTGTGTTCGTGATCGTGTGGGTGTGGAGAATATTGCATGAGTCAGACGTAAAAGCTGAACATCGTGTTGCTCTCAACAAAACTGCTGCCGAGCCAATAAATCAACGCAGACCCCCGCAAGCAGCCGGCGAATATCAATTTGAAAAGCTACTGACGAGATCTGAGCTCGAAGAAGAGGCGATCCAGGTGTTTTGTAAGCCGTGCACCTCTGGACACCAACCAGAAAAACACTAATAGTCATTCCTGACGCTCAACAGACATCCTGGACTGCTCTGAGAAGAAAAGAGCTGGAGGGAAAGAATCGGTTCAAACAGAAACCAAACTCTGAAGGGAAATGATGAAACAAAGCAAATGACACCGAGAAGAACTTGGACAAACATACAGAGCGTTTATTTAAAGAATCTTGTGTCAACATGAAACTACCATAAGCTAACAGTTAGATTTTTGGACATCCTAATTTAGAAAACTCTTCTTAAATTTAGAAAATGGCACCCTCCCTCATTCACTAATCCCTACTTTTTAGAGTTATATGCTCAGTACTTTACAGTACTTTATGCTTTTGGTGCTTTAAATGCACAAATTTAAAACCCCAGAATGATACTGGTGTGCCACCCGTTCACACTACAAATTAAGAAACACCAGCCACAGATCAGCGCTTATTGGTGCATCGTTAGGTCACATATGGCTGAACCCCAAACAGACAACATGGGGCTGCTGGTTGAAGAGAAGGGTGTGTGTGTGTGGTTCTAGACTCCGTCTGCTGACCAGTCTGCTCACTTTAACCAGATCAGCATAAACTGTCCCACC
>JAOXNZ010000110.1:8904163-8925588 GCA_028566095.1 Kryptolebias brasiliensis
AAGACTGGCAATAATGGTTTTGCTTGTGTTTGGATTTTAATGAAACTCCTCAAAACCATTGGATGTACATCTACAACGGATGAACTTGTGGAGTTAGACGTGGTGGCCGTCTTGAGTCTTGTTAATTGACATGAGCAGACACAAAAATGGCTCTATCTCTTTCAATTCTACTGATATGTACGCAAACTTTGGTGTGGTAGTAGCTGAGAGTCACACCTAATACATGCTCTGAGTGCTGACTGATAACAGCAGTCGTTACGATTGGAGTCAACTCTGTCTTTTAGCAGAACCTCTCATTATCTGGTTGGATTTGAATGAAGCTCTCAGGAAGTTACCATTGGCGGTACTTCTACAACTCATTAACCTCTGGAGTCAACCCGATTCAAGATGGCTGCCACAGCTAATTTACACAGACAAGGCTGTGACTCAGTCAGTTTTACAAATGTTGAGGTAAAATCTGGTGTGGTAGTAGCCGAGAGTGATGGTGGAAGATTTCATAATTTTGTTATGGTCAAGATTTACCCGGCAAGCTGCAGGGGAAAACTTCGCTGACATTTTCTCCGCTCTGACAGGAGCTGAGCAGTTGCCGGGTGAACGGCGCACAGCGTGGATGAGGAACAACAGCGGGGGATCTTTGTGATCCGTCTTCTCGCTTGACAAGCAATTCAGTCGCTTTAGGCAGTGACAAATAAAGCAGCAGCATCATTTCCAGCACAGTTACTCCAGCAAAAAACACTACTAGTACTGATTTTCTGCACTGTTTTCCTGGGTTGTTACAGGAAAAAATATATAAAAACTACAATTCCTTAAAGGAATGAATATCTTGCGTGATCCGATAGCTCTTTAAGTATGTGTTGGGGATGATTCTCAGCTGCCACCACACCAAATTTTAGCTCAATATCTATAAAACCGACAAAGTTATAGCCATTTTTGTGTTTGCTGAGGCCGTTTGGCTGCAGAAGTTTAAAAGAAAATATGTGCAGGCTATAAATTTGTTTAGTGGTCTTGAGACAGAAGAAGTCTGAAGTTTCCCTTGAGTGTTGATGGTGAATTCTGTTTTTGCTGTTTTCTTGCTGTAATTCGAGCTGTGTTGATTTATTTTTTGGTTTACAGTTTAGCAGCAGGACGTAGCACGCTCAATAAGGCCGATCGTGAAGAAAATAAAACAGATCTACAGATCAAACTGCTGGAATACTCTTTATATTACTCACCGCATTCTGCTCATCTCTTTCTCACGTTTCTCACTTTTTTTGCTTGTTCTTTTCCAGTTAGGTCACTTATTCCACTTTGTTCCCAGATAGATCATCACAGGAAACTGAAGGTTGAAACCCAACAGCTTGGAGGTGTTTTTGTTTTTGGTCTCTCCTCCTGTGGAGACTTATCATCGGTCTCACCCATCTGGTTTCTATCCCTGTTGACATCAGTCAGCATTTACCTCGCGTCTTTGTCATTTGTTTCGTGCGTGCGCCCTCTGAAACTTAAGTGATTAAAAAAGAAAGAAAACTGGCAACACGTTAAAGCTTTTCTTACCAAGACAGATGGTGAGACTGTTTCACTTGGCCTCGAAAGAAGCTGAACAGAGCGGGAACGGATAGAAAAATATTGGAAGACTGTGAAGCTGACACTGTTAGTTCAGGTGAAAATTACTCCTTTATTCAAAAACCTGCTTTTTTTTCTAACTTAAAGGAAGCTTTGGCCCTGGAGAAACCGTAACAATGACTGCAGAGTGGCAGTTAAATGAATGAAACTAGCATTTCTTAACAGAATACGAGACCTTTGACCTCTTAAGGAGGACCTCTTATTGGAGGACAGTAGAAATAACATCCCAGTTTGGTGATGGTTTAACAAGAACGGTGGAGCAGGACAGGGAACGTTTGTGTTTTAGCTGGCTAATGATTTTGGCGAGAAACAACAGGGCTTGTTCGTTCTTTTTCTTTTTTTTTTCTTTTCTTTTTGGCGAGGACACCTTCCTGGCACGTTTCTTCGATAAGCAAAAACCCTGAATGGAGTCCGGACAATAGACAAGTGAGAGAATGACTCCGGAGGAAATCCAGGAGTCACAGAAACAAGCTCAACTTATCTCCACTCACTAAGCAGATTGTGTTAGCGAGTTGAAACCGTGTGTGGAGTACTCCGGGTTGAGATTCTTGCTGACCATAATGGATATTTATGTACTTAGTTGCGGCAGAGCTTTATAATCTGTCTTATTTGCTGCTATAAAAAAGGGTCTGAGTCACGCTAAAAGTAAACCGATAGAGGAAATGGCTTCAGACAGACCTCAGTGGGTGTTTAACTTTTTTTTTTAGTTTCACTTGCTGAAACATAAATGAAGCTTTTTCTCTGTTTGGTTTTTGTTCACATGCAAGAAAACTGGTGCATTTCATAAAGAAATGCTGATTCTTTTCCACGTCTGGAGCTGTTTTTGGTGAAGTTCCTTAGGCTCGGTTTTGATAGTGGTTTCCAGATTTCAGCACAGTTCACTGATGGACGGCTGGTTGTTACGACTCTCTGCTAGACCTTCTAATTATCTCAGAAGAGAGGAGGCCCGAAGAGACAGCTGTGGGAAACTGGACACTGCCTTTGCAGGTCAGCCAGGAACTATTTTTTCTCAGTCTCTAATTCTGAGTTTGAGTAAACGCCCCCTGGAATGTTTTATTGTAAACAAATCCAACAGAGAAAATATCTTAAGTCAAATCCACACAGTCGTACACACAGTTTTCAATGTTTTTATTTTTTGGCTGGTTAAGAAAGTTTCATTGATGAATGTTTGCTGAAAGCAGCGTTTGTGATCTGAAGTGAAAGGACCTCAGTCTTGGGCTCTGCTGGGACCGATCCACATCCCTAAAGCTGGAGGAAGTCAACACACATGCAGGCCAAATGTTTTTACATTAAAGAAGTCGAAACAAAAACAGTTTCATGTTTTACCTTTAGTCACGATCATTTCCTGTCTTGAAAGTCTTTCCAATATCCAGGAAGAAGTCCATATTTATGCCCCCCCTTCTGAATTATTGACCTATATATAAATATTTGTACATGTAAGCAGTTTTGAAGTTGTTTAAAAATTGTAGAAATCTAATTTGGTCCACTTGGACTAGCTGTTAGCTCACCTAGCCATTAGCTCATCTGTTAGCTCATCTGTTTGTTTGCTCATATATTTGTTGGTTAGATGAGTTAATAGATAGATGAGCTAATTGCTCATTTATCTGTTATCTCATTTATCTGTTAGCTCATTTATCTGTTAGCTCATTTAGCAGTTATCTCATTTATCTATTAGCTTATTTATCTATTAGCTTATTTATCTGTTGTCTCATTTAGCAGTTATCTCATTTAGCA
Organism: Kryptolebias brasiliensis; assembly: GCA_028566095.1. Lineage (NCBI taxonomy): Eukaryota > Metazoa > Chordata > Actinopteri > Cyprinodontiformes > Rivulidae > Kryptolebias > Kryptolebias brasiliensis. The sequence goes on from JAOXNZ010000110.1 coordinate 8,907,497, forward strand.
ATTAGCTCATTGATCTGTTATCTGATTTAGCAGTTAGCTAATCTAGCAGTTAGTTTATTTATCTGTTAGCTCATTTATCTGTTAGCTCATTTAGCAGTTAGCCCATTTGTCTGTTAGCTCATTTATCTGTTATCTGATTTAGCAGTTAGCTAATCTAGCAGTTAGTTTATTTATCTGTTAGCTCATTTAGCAGTTAGCCCATTTATCTGTTAGCTCATTTATCTGTTAGCTCATTTAGCAGTTAGCCCATTTATCTATTAGCTCATTTATCTGTTATCTGATTTAGCAGTTAGCTAATCTAGCAGTTAGTTTATTTATCTGTTAGCTCATCTATCCTTTAGTTTGTCAGTCATATCAGAATTAATCTTTATTTCTTAATTAATAGTGGTTTTGGCATTGTAGCTTTCCAGCACTATAGTACACCTTGAAACCACTAATTGGTTCATGCGTATCGAAAATCTATTTTATTATCACATGAGGATAGTGTGAGGTTCCAATAGGTGTCACAAAAGGAATATAAAAGTAGATTTTTCCTACAGAAGCCTATATGTTAGAAAATTCAACTTTTGCCTTGGAAGTGATGAGTGATTATTCAGTCAGAGAAGAATCCTTGAGTTTTCATCTTGGATGGTGAAGGTCTTCTGTTGGCATTTCTTTTTAAATTCCCTTGTTCGTTCCCACACATGAAACCATTGAGTGAAAGCCTAAAAGCATGCAGATGTACAAGTAAACCAAAAAATACTGCACAGTAGGCAAACGGTGGAATTTGATATTGCAAAATGTTCCCAGAGCCTAAACTGTTTATGCAGACTCATCTACTTGCAGTTTACTCTGTAGCTGCAGCTGTAAGGTTTGTTTTCTCCCACCACACTTTTGAGCAACTTTAATAAAATTTTGCCAGCTACTGTGTGTGTGTGTGTGTGTGTGGGTGTGTGTGTGTGTGTGTGTGTGTAGAGAGCTTAAAAAAATCTGACCTCGCCTGGTTGTGAACCTAACTTTCCTCACATTTTAGCACTTCAACTCTCACCTTTTCATCAGAGCTCTTTTCTTTTCTTCTTTCTGTCCTCCCACGCTGTTTTAGATTACGTTCAGGTTTTTGTCTTCTAACTGGCATCTCGCTGCGTGGACAGAAAACTAACCACAACCAGCTTTTTGGAACAAAGTCGGGGCTTTAAAGCAGTTTTGCTTCGAACTAGTTGCAGAAAAAACAACCTTGAAGACGTTTGTCTGCACGGTTGCACGGAAGATCCGGCCTGTCTGCTTAGTGAAACCTGTTTTCATTACTGGAATCGATTTATATTTAAAGATACTCTCTTCTGCATTCCAGCGTGACCTGTTACTTAAGCGTGATGTTTGTTATCTCCCCGGTGCAGGCACATGAGCTTTCTTTAGTTACTGGAAAAGGGTTTGCTGACATTGGAGGAAATTGCTTTTCCCCTAAACGTGATTACGAATACAGCCTGTTCAAACGGGACAGTTTCAGACTATTCCAAGTCTCATTTCAAGCTTTAAAAGTCAAACATTAGATGATGGGCGACAACAATGTTTTTTGTCTAATGAAACTTGCAGATCTCGCACAGTGATGGCTGGAGATAGGCAACAGCTCCCCGCAACCTGGAAAGGAGAAGCGGGTAAAGAAAATGGACGAAACTTGCAGAAAGTCACCACTGAATTTTCTTGGAGTCAATTCAAGATGGCTGCCGCAATTAATCGACCTTAGTGAACTGATAATTTCTAGAACTTAGTCATTTTTACAGATATTGGGCTCAAATTTGGTGTGGTAATAGCTGAGTCATCAACACAACACAACAACAGATCATGGTGTAGATGGTGGCTACCTATAGCTTTATTTTTAACAATTTTAAGAATGAAGGACGATATGCATTCCTGCCAGGTTTTTAACACTCTACATCTTTGTGTCTTTTGGGTGACAATTTGAAGCTCTTCCAAGTCCAACGTTGTTCTGCTCTGCAGGAAACTGAAACTTGTGCTGTTGAAGTTGGACGTTAGGTGGAGGAGATTCCATGCAAGATTTTGCTAATGAAGCCTGTTTGAAGAGAAAATAAAAGGCACGGAGGCCGTTTCATGAGAAAAAGCTGCAAACACCACAGATCATCCATGTCAGGCTTAGAAGATCAAACCAGGCTTGAAAGGAAATAATGAAGCGTGATTTCTTCTTTGTCAAGTTTCCTGTTCCTCCTCTCCTCTTTCCTCTTTAAACCAAGATTAACCGACCTAAACCTGGGCATCCGAGCTTCACACCAGCATATGTTCAGAAAACACAAGCTGTGTCCAGTTATCCTTTGGTAACTGTATAAATATAAGACTTCAGCTTGTGCCCATGTGCAGGAAATACGAGTTTGCAAGTGTTTTTCTTTTGGTGTGTGGGTGGATGAACAGTGTGTGGGTGTGTCCCTACAGATTGAACACACACTCGCATGCGGTAGCCAGATGGTGACAGACAGCGCGTGGTTTTACAAAGTTAAAGGAAAGGTTTTAGTTCCTGTAAAATCTCTCATGTCTGTCAGGAGTTGTGCAGGATGAATTGCACTGGTTTCTCATCAGCAGCGTGGCTGAACTGCTTCGTTATTGATGCACGTGTGTGTTTAAATACCACTGTTTTGTTTGTGGTGCTGTCGCAGCTGACTACGTAACTTTTTTAATGGAATCAGTGAATTGAAATGCAGATATTGAAGAAGTAATGTGGTGCAAAATGAGCATAAATCCATCATAATAACAGCTAATGATGTAATGTAAAGGTGTGTATTTTATCTAATGTAACATATATTGTTAGGTTTTTTGGGAATGCAAGTGCCTAGGTATATACCCCAAGGACTTTATGGTTAATAAAAAAAAATCCAATTTTTATTGACTTTGGACTCCTGCAGGGAAATGACATGATAGCCCGACCCTGAGATAAAATGGCCGTACCTTCAGTAAATAAACAGCTAAAAGACGTCTTGTGTTGTACTGGAGAGGTTGACTAAATTAACCTTTAATGGACTTTTTGGGACATTAAGAAGCACAATAAATACTGAAATTCTGCTTTTTTTAGTCTTATCCATGTTGTGTATTATCCTTTTGAGTGTCCGTTTGTAAATATATTTCAATAATTTAATAAAACCATTGTTCAAAAATGAAGAAAAATGTTTACCTTCACAGGAACTCCCATTCAGAGTCAGCAGGAGTCTCATCATGTGCTCTGATTGTTTGACTGCTCGGCTGTAACGTTTCAGCATCTCTGATTGGTGTCATTTAGCCCAAAGTGATGAAGAGTAAATGACCCTGAGCTGCTGATTTTGGGTCTGGTTTCATGTCTGTGTTTATTCCAGCTCAGCGTTTAGCTTTTTATATTCTCCTGATGCCTGTGAAGCAACGATGCAGCAACGCCTGCATCCCTGCCTGACTCCACTGTTGTTTGTATTTCAGTCTAATTAAATTTCTCCTCCTTCTCCTCCAGCAACGCTCGTCTGGTAAAGTGCTGTTTGACCTGGTTTGTGTCCACCTCAACCTGACCGAAGGGGACTATTTTGGACTGGAGTATCAGGACCATCGGAAGATGACGGTAAGTCTCAGCTGGAGAGCTCTGTGTCCGAACAGCTTCAGCAGAGGTTGTTATTGGCGGGCAGCCTTTAAGACGCCGTTTTCTGTTTTCTACAGGTGTGGTTGGATCTCCTGAAGCCGACGCTGAAGCAGATCCGACGTAAGTAGCTCTTAGATGGCCACAAAAGGGTTTTATTTTGTCACATCTCCACTTCCTGTCTCTTCCCTCTTCAAACGTATCCCGTCATTTCTCTCCTCCAGGGCCTAAAAACACCATCCTGCGTTTTGTGGTGAAGTTCTTCCCTCCTGACCACACGCAGCTCATGGAGGAGCTGACTCAGTAAGTTTCAGAAACCCCACCTATCCGAAGAAGCACCCCCTTAAATTAAAGATGTGTTGGTTTCCTGTCTGGCTCAAGCGCTTATTTTTCTGTAGGCCTTCATGAGGGTTTTTAAAGCATCATTTATGGTTTATAGATGTTTCTAAAAATATCTTGTCGTCTCTTCTGGTGCTTTAAGTTGTTCTTGGTGAGGCACATTTAGGACTTTAGAGTTTTGTTTAACTCTTGTCAGCTGGGAACCAGACTTGTAAAACCATTTATTGTCCCAAAGCAGCTAAGAAAAGACGCTGGAATGCTCCTGATTTGTAGTTTTAAAATCAACCTGTTTGTTTAGAACGTGGAGATGATCTGTAGCTGTTCCCCCCCGATAATCCAGTGTTTGAGCTCACGTCACCATCCCTCCTCCGTGTTACCTAAAGATAAACAAGAGCATGATCTGACCTTTGGCATTTTCCCATGATGCCGTGGTTCCCATCTGGACTCACTTGAGACGAGCAGCGAATTTATTTCCACCGCTTCGTAAATCTTTACTGTTCAGTTACGTCTTTCATAACAGAGTAGCTGCTTTAATATTATGACACATGGTTGTTTCCATTGCTGATGTTTGGACTCATTTTATCCGCCCTGCAGTGACTCTCACGTTAAACAGGAAGTGGGCAGGAGGCCTTTTTTTCCCCTTTGTTTGACCTTCTCAGTGTTAATCCCCTCAGTGCTTCCTTCAGTTGCTGTCAAAAATGAAGCAAATATGTTGACAGAAAGATGATTTCTTTAAGCTGTTTCCAGCAGGATTAAAGTGAGGTGGAACGGATAAATGTGGAGCATTTTTACAAGTGTGAACCTGCTAAAATTTAAGGTTTATTTGTTTAACAGAGACCATTGGCGTTAATCAACTCAAAGAGCACATGAGCCACTTTTAACCGTATCGGCTAATTTTCATCTGCATTCCCAGGCAGGTTGGTGGGAAAGTAAAAATAAATAAATAAATAACAGAACTGATAAATGACTACTAAAATACATTAGAATTAAAATTACATGGATATGGCTAAAAGAATCACACAAAAGACAAATAAAAATCTAAAATTTCAGGCTTGATACCGATATCAGGGAAAGATTTTGATTCTTGATACAATTTTTGATAATATGCAAACATTAGGGAATAAATTACAAACAGATAAACAAATAACAAAAACACAACAGTAATATTAATTTTTACGCAATACTGAAAAAATAAATTATAGAATCACAGGGTAACTGGTGCCTATCTCCAGCAGTCACTGGACAAAAGGCAGGGTACAATCTGTACAAGTCACAAGTAGATCACAGAGACTACTGCGCCACTGTGCCTGACTCCCTGAGTCAATACTTTGTAAAACCGCTTTTCATTGTAATTTCAGCTGTAAGTCTTTTGGGGTTTGTCTTCACCAGCTTTGTACATCTAGAGACTAAAAGTTTTGCTCATTCTTCTTTGTAAAAAAGCAACAGCTCAGTCAGATTGGATTAAGAGTGTCTGCGAACAGCAGTTTTTTTAGTTATGCCATAAATTCTCATTTGGACTAGATCTGGACTTTGATCATACCAATTTTAACACATGAATGTAGCCCATAGAAGATAACAAAAAAAGGGTGTCATCAACTAACCACATATTTGGCTCTCGTTAAAGCAGGAGCACCAAATCAATTTATTGTTCAATAAGGTTACTCAATCTATTCACTCTTATGGGTCATCAAATCTCAACAGCTGAAGATAAAATTTGTTAGCTACAGGAAACTCTTATAATATTTATACAAAATAAGAATGAAACCAAATTTTGTCTTTAAAATTTTATTACAAAAACAAAACTAAATGAACAAAATAAGATCAACAATAAACAATTAAGACAACACAACAAAAATAAGAAAAATAAGTAAAACTTTGATTATCAGTTTATCTAAAACAGAAGAATCTCTTGACCAGAATATCTGAGTAAAACTATGTTTTAGAATTATATGTTTTAAGAATTCAAACAATTTAGACTATTTTGATAAAGAGTTCATTTTAGAATTTTGGTCAGAAGAATGTCAAAATATCTGCCAGACTGTCAGGTTAATCTTGATGAAACATCAGATTTGAAGACAGATATTGTGTTCTTTTCTTATCATCCAGTTCAGAGGTTTTGAGTGCCTCACTGTGGTGCAGCTGGATTGGCATATGTCTTCCCTGGAAATGATGTCTTGCAGTTAGGGTGTCCCTGACCAGCTTGTGGAAGGTTGGCTTGAACCCTGGCGTCAACTGAGGGCCAGTTGAGATCAACAGCCTGTCCAGAAGGTCACCCGGGAGAGTGGAGGTGATGGAATTGAGGCAGGTCTAAAGATCTTTGGCTCATGAAGCAGGAGTCAGCTTATGTAGTCTTATGACGTATGAGCTGGAGTAACTTTCTTCAACTTGTTCTTTTACTATTTCTCTTCCTTTCTCTTACAAAACTAAATACAAATGTAGAAAAGATATTCACATGTCAAACACAAAAACAAACTGACAATTGCAGCTGCCCACCCCAGTCTTCTCTCTGGTTTGTTATCAAAACAAAAGTTTGATAACATAGCCAGCCTAGATGTATGATGCTCTAAAAGGCCTTGGGCTCTACACCATCTGAACTCTGTCCAAATATTCTTTCACTTACAACTGTGTACAGTTCTCTTATAAGACAAAATATATGACATTTTCTAAAACACTTGAATTATTTTCTTATCTCAAAATTATTGTTTCATGTTCCAAAAGTTTAGTAATCAAATAAACATATCTCATTACAGCAATGCATCATGTTTTGTTTTCACAAGCCTTAGAAAAGCCTGTGAACAATCTGTGAAAAACTGATTAAATGTCCACAAGTGTATACCCAAAACAATCAAAATAGATTAGAATGAACTTTTCACAGAACAATTCCTGAAAGATGACGGTAGGTCAGAGGCCAAAAAAAGGGTGAAAAAACACCATGCTTCAATCTGACCCTTTCCATTATAGATCTGGCTGGATAGTTTGGGTTGTTGTCCTGCTGGATGACAACCCTCATTCAGCAACACACACGCTGAGAAGCAGACGCCAGTAACTGGCAGCTGCATAGTCCAAAATACGGCACTAGGGACTCAAGTGACCATAGTCAAATGCATTCTGCCAAAGCAGTTGACACCAAACCCTACCTGAAACAGCTGATTAAGGCTCAAGTTAAATACAGTAAGATTGCTATTCATGTCAGCGGTAATGAGACTCGGTAACGCCAATTCGAGGTCACTAAAATTAATATTGCTTTGGTGTGTAACTTTGCATAAACAATGTTGGACTTCCTAGATGTCTCTGGTCCCTTCTCCATTCTCACCATGTTGTCATTTAGCCACTGCCTGTTCAGGTGGTGTCCTGAAAACAACTTGGACTGTGTGTATAAGTAAAGTGCATTTTGGGGAAAACGTGGTCTGATCCGAACAGATGGCATCTCTCCCACTTTCGATGGATCTGCTCCTCTTTCAAAAAATTTGGCAGATTTTATTAGTCATCATGCTGTTTTTCCTCTGTTACCCCCCCAAACTTACACTGAAACAGTGTCAGCTTGCTCACAGCCTAATTTAAATAAACCAAAGATCAGCTTAAAAAATATACCATAAAAATAAACACTGTTACTTTACCTGACCTCATCTGCTAGTCTTTCCATCAGCAGAGCAAACAAGAAAGGGCTCAGCATCGATCCATGATGCAGTCCCACCTCCACATTGAAGCTGTCTGTCTTTCCTAAAGCACACCTCACCACTTTCCTGCTGTCTTGCGGTGTAATGCAACAAAAAGCATCAGCTAAAATTATGCTGTTGATAATATTTAAATTTCAATGCAAACATCACTTGATAAATTGCTCCTCTGAAAAAGAAAGTGATCAGTCAGAGGAAGCTGGCTCCTTGGTTTAATTCAGAGTTACGTACTTTAAAGCAGGCATGTAGGAAGTTGGAAGGAAAATAGTATTCCACTAAAATGGAGGAATTTTATATTATTTAACCTGGAGTGATAGCATGCTAACATACAAGAAAGTATTTTTTAAAGCAAGAACTGTATATTATTCATCTTTAATAGAGGAAAACAAGAACAACCCCAAGTTTCTGTTTAGTAGAGTAAATAGAGTAATGAAAAGTCCTATATCTGTTGAGCGATGCATACCTATAACTCTAAGTAGTGATGACTTCATGAGATTCTTTATAAATACAATTATTCCCTCTAATTTACATTAGCGGAAAAACTTACACCATCCTTCTTGCTATTGCGTTTGATTCTCAATCAAATAAACCAGCTTTAGAAGTGCCACCTAATTTGTGTTTGGACTGTTTTTGTCCTGTTGAGCTCCCGGGACTGTCAAAAATAATTGCTTCATCCAAACCATAAACATGTCTGCTAGATCCCATCCCATCTAGACTGTTCAAGAAGGTGTTTTTCTTAATTAATATCTGGATTTTGAATCTGCCTAATTCATTTCTAAAAATGGTTATGTACCACAGAGCTTTAAGGTTGCTGTAATTAAACCTTTACTTAAGAAACCTGATTTCGATTCAGAAGCTCTAGGCAATTATAAACCTACAACCAATATTCCATACATCTCAAACATTCTTGAAAAATTAGTTGCAAATAAATTCTGTGAACATCTGGACAGAAATAATTTGTTTGAGAAGTTTCAGTCCGCGTATAGAGCTCATCATTGCAGAGAAACAGCACTGGTGAAAGTTATTATTGATATTCTCATGGCCTCAGATAGTGAGCTTGTGTCCATACTTGTCCTGTTAGATTTCAGTGCTGCTTTTGATACAATTGATCACATTCTTTTCAGAGGCTTGAACATTGTACCCAATCATGACACACAATATGGAACCCATGATGACCCTAGAGACCAAGACTACCAATCCTATGACAACTGTGCCCATCACGAAAAACCAGAATATCCTTCCAAACACAGTAAGATAAAAAAAAAGTTTAGAAGACACACAAGACCTTGAATAATATGATAGAGAGATTTTGTATAATCTCGGCCTGCGACATATTGTTGCCAACAGACATGGATTGAAAGCCATTTGAAAAAAGGTTAAGCAAAAGGCTAAACCTTGTTTTCAATATCAGAACCAGGTTCTCAGGATTCACCTAACATCCCAGTTAGCGAGTGCACCTGAAGAACCAAGCCCTTTCACAGACACAGGAGCTGATCCTTCTTTATTTACTGAGATGGAGAACACAGAGGTTCTGCCCACAAATCCACCTCCAAAAACTGAGAACTTGAACCAATATGTGCAATTTCGGTTGTAGTTAAGGATCCCGATGACCACTCCTTGGCTGAGGAGAACTCTGGTATCCAAGTTGAACCTCAAGTCCAACAATTTCTGTGCCACCTTACCGAAAAAGAAGTTCTACTTGCCTCTGACTCTTAAAGATGTGCTGTAGCACAGTGCTCTTTATGATACTGCCTCTGACATCACACTCATGTCCACTGCTCTGTTTAAAAACTTGTGTCGCGCTGCTAACCGGGTGAACAAAAAACTGAAATCTCAACCTTGTACACTAGAAATACGTCGGTACTCTTCCATAAACATGACCTTATCTTCAGTATTACTAGTACAGACCACCATTAGCTTCACAACCCTTGGTGACCCTTGACAGATTTGCATCTTTACTCTGTTTTCAGAATGTGGGCACAGGTACGCAAAATTTTGCCAATTTATTTGTCTTATGTGCTCAGTCCACATTGTTACATGCTGGAGGCCGCAGGAAACTCAGACATGAACTGACCTGAGTCCAAGAACCAGACATGTGAGAACCATCCAAGAGATGCTCAACCACAAGTCGCTGCTGCACCTGATCTTTTACATTCAAAACAAAGTTTTTTCCATTGACCACACGACATTCTAGAATTGCCTGCTCTCTACAAAGTTTTTTTGTTGTTTACGTTGGCCAAGGGCATTCTAATGCAACACAACCACTTCACTTGTGTTTGTAGTTCTGTGTAAACACAGGGTGGTGAAGACCTTCCTTCTGCCAGAGACAGAGGTGTCAAGGCATCCTTTGACACTTTAAAACAGATGACCAGCAATGCAGGCACAAGGAGACAACCTAAATGGCATCTCCCCTGCCAACAAGCGCTAGTCTCCCAACAACGACTGTCCACCATCAGCAACCTCACATCTGTGGAAGGCTGCAGATGGACCAAAAAAATCATTCAACATGCAGAACTAGACATCTCTCATATGCTAGAACAATTACAGAAATTCACTGTAACCCAAACTGAACTAAGTGGTATTGGAAAAATAAGAAAACATTTCCTTGGAGGGCTGTTTACAGCAGCCACAGCCCTTGGTAAATCGTTTAGGCGTTTCTTCTGTTGACTCAGCTAATATCACCAATAGTAAATGCCATGTGAGGAAGCTACAGCAAGAGCTCCCTGAAATACAAAAGCAACTAGATCACAGACCTCCACACATTAGGTCATGTGACCTCTCACTCTGTCAGTTGAGACTTCTGCTCATTGGTTTGCATTGGGTTTTAATGACAATTTTTTGCAAATAATGTTGCTATGGTAACTCGAAACGCCACTAAATGTAATAGCACACATCTTGTGACCGAGCTGGTCATTTTGATATATAATTTGTGTGGGTATGTTGTTCCGTTTGGGCCGCAAGAATAAAAATAAATAAATAAATAAAATAAATGAATTTAGAAACACTTTTAGAGGTGGATAATAGTAGTGCATGTCTTTGCACTGCAGCTTTGAGTACAGAAAATCAGCCAGTATCTGGTGTGACCACCATTTGCCTCATGCAGTGCAAAACATCTCGTTTGCATAGAGTTGATCAACATGGGGCCATGCATTATCATGCTGAAATATGAGGTGATGATTGTGGATAAATGGCACAACAATGGGCCTCAGGATCTTGTCAAGGTATCTCTGTGCCTTCAAAATGCGATCAATATAATGCACCTGTGTTTGTTGTGTATAACATACGTCTGCCCATACGAAAACCCCACTTCATTTTGCCCTCTGACTGCACAGAAAAATTCTGTTATAAACAGAATCAGTTACAACGGGCAGCCCTGGCAGAGTCTGACTCCCACCCTGAAGGGGTCCAACTTACTACCAGCAATGTGAACCAGACTCTTGCACTGTTTGGTGGGATTGAGAAGGTCTTCAAAGTATTCCTTCCACCGTCTAACAGCATTAATGGTTGATGTCAACTGCACCCCACCTCCACTATACACAATGTTGTTAAAGCACTGCTTGCCCTGCCTAAGCTGCCTGACTGTTTGCCAGGATCTTCTGGAAGCTGATTAAGAGCCTATATCCAAGGTCTCACCAAACTACTTCCACAACCAAGCCTTTGCCTTAGCAACAGCCAGGGCTGCAGCTCACTTGGCCCACTGATCTCCCTCAGCTGTCTCTGGAGTCCTATCAGCTAACAAGGCTTTGTAGGTCTCCTTCAGCTTGATGGCGTTGCTCACCCAGCGTGTCCACCAGCATATCTGAGGATGGCTACCAAGAACTTGCAGCCAAAACTCAATGCAATTACCTTGACAATGGAGGTGCAGAAAAGGGCCTGCTCAGACCCAACATCCTTCACTTTCGCTAGGATGTGGCTGAAGCTCTGTCAAAAGTGTGAACTGAAGATTTTTCTGACAGGTTCTTCTGACAGGTATTCCCAGCAAGCCCTCATGACACTTTTGGGTCTACCTGCTCTGCCTGGCATCTTCCTCTGCCATCTGATCCCATGCACAATTAAGTGGTGATTGGTTGATTGCTCCACTTCTCTCTTCTCCTGACTGTCTAAAACATATAACCGCAGATCAAATGACCGGACCACACGTGGCTTAGGGTGTACTGGTGCTATACGCACTTATGGACAATCTTATGTTAAAACATGGTGTTTTTTTATGGACAAACCATAACTAGCAGCAAAGTCCAATAACAGAACACCACTCACAGTCTGATCAGGGAGGCCGTTTCTCCCAGTCACGCCTTTCCAGGTTACACTTGAAATATATTTTTTAATCTTTTACTGATTGTATTTAATTTATCTTTTATACTTTTACGTTTCATGGTTAATTTTTAGTATTGTTGGTACTTTTTGTATGATTAAGTTGTTGTGTTTTTGAAAAGAAGCAGGGCAGGGTTTCTGTTCTGAAGTTACTCAACATGGCTTCTCAGAGTAGTAAACTTCTGTTTTGTTTACCTTAGAAAGATATATTAGTTACACGCCTACCTCAACCAACAAGCAAAACACCATTGATCCTACATTCCAGAGTAACAGGGGTTCATTGGCAGAGGGCTGGTCATGCCGTGAGGATAGGAATGCCCCCTTAGTTTGTTGCTATGACGATCACTTCCTGGAGGTGTTGACCAGGCCCTGAAGATATCTTTTAACGCCGCCCAGGAGTCGGGGCCACAACAGACTGACTAGTGATGCAACTGGTTGGGGGGCTATGAGTAGGCCCACACTAGCTTGTCCCCCTCCCTTACCATGGGCAACTGCAGAATGAAACAAGCTCCAGCCCCTCTTAAAGTGATTAGTTCCAGAACCCATGCTGTGCATTGAGGCAAGCCTAACTATATCTAGTCGGTACACCTTACGCACAAGTTCAAGTTCCTTCCCCACTAAATAGGTGACATTCCATGTCCCAAGAGCCAGCTAGGGTCAGAGCTCCCAGACCCTGTCTTCAGCTGCTGCCCAGAGAACATTGCACCTAACCCCAATGCACAATATCTTTGCCTAAAACATTTTGTTTAACTGATGCTGTCAACCCTGTTTGTTAACAAAATATCACATGAAACACAAGACCAATTTCAATGAAATTCTCAGAAAATAATCATACAATTTACATCTACATGTAAATAAATTCTAGAGTCACCTCTGTTCAATACAATTAAATAAATCAGCACAGCTCACAGAGTCAACCTCATAATGATGTTTTTCTATGTGCTGAAAGAGCTTCTTTAGAGCATTTTAGATGAGCTAAAGAAGAAATCTAGATGATCTTAGACATATTTATTGAAGGATTTTAGGTTATTTATTATCAGAGATTTTAAACACTGGTACCTAGGGATCCAATTTCATTTTCATGTTTTTAACATGTTGAATGACAATAAAGATTCTATTCTATCTTTCTCCTCCAAGTCTATACTGACCAATCTTGATGTGTACTGACACTGTGTCTGCGCCACATAAGGATAATTTACAATTAAATTTTTCTCTTAAAATGTATTAGATTATTTTACCTGCACACCTATTCAATGAGCTGCAGATAAACTCTGGTTTTCCCAAAAGTTATCAAAAGCTCTGTTGCTTGTTATTGTCCAGCCATGCTTTAATGTCTTTCACTGCTGGCTTGGTTAACAACTCAAATTTGCAAACCCAGTGTGCCTCCAAACACCACAGCAATCAGTTGCAAATAACAGACATTCCCAGCAACACAGACTAAAGTGTTTTTCAGAGTTTGTGAGCCATGGCTACCACTCATAGTTACAGAAATGAAAGTGGGAGATAAATCCTCTCCTGGACTGGGATGGGCTTGCTAGCTTTGGTTCTTATTTTATTAGTTCATCTTAAAGAAGATATTGCAAGAATATCTGCAACCAAATCAATTTATTCTCTTCCTTCAGCCAATATATGTGGAAAAACATACACTACTTCTCCACAAACAAATCACAACTAAGGTTTTTTGTTTGCTCTGGCTGATATGCTCTCTGACTATCAAATCAAAGGACATAAAAATCCAGAGAACTTCATTGGCCTGCTAGATGGTTCCAGTATTGCCAACTCAAAATGATTGGTTAAAGCAACAGTCAGTGCGGGCCTCTATAATTTAAAATAAACAGCAACCTAATAATTCTGAAGAGTCAGATTTATTTGACCCTAGCAACACATGATGTCTGAAATATGATTCAATAAAAGCTCTAAAATAAACATACATTTCTAATAACTAACTAACCAAGTTAAAAATCAACAAATAAACAAAAAACTATAGATTATTGTCAATGATTAGAAAACATTTTTATTTAAAAAATATTTATATCAAAATGTATGTGTGTTGGTAAGAAAAATATTGGTAAGACTCAAAAATGCAGACTAGCATCATCTTTGACCCTCTCAGAGTCCAGAACAGGGTCAAAGTGGTGAGGAGCGTTCTCCTTGACCCTCTCAGACTCAGGAATGGGAACTTGAGGGGTGGTGAAGACCTGTGTAGGGCATGCCAGGTTGAGTGGCAAGATGTCAGATAGGAGGCTTTTAATTTTTATGGAGTGAGTTAGTAAAAATAATAAAGAAAATTTTACATTTACATCCTGTCCTGACTGTAGGCCAGGGCGGGATCAGCCAGTGTTGGCTTCACACATGCGCAATTTATTTGCTGTCTGTGTGCGGGGGTGAATGTCTCCTCCTCTGATTGCAGCTGGGAGGGACACTATGCAAGAACTGGGCTGCCTGTGAGTGCTTTACGATGGGATAAGCGCCCATGGCAGCACCTTCTGCTCATTGGGAACAATGAGAATGATACAGCGTGCTTTCATGTCAGAGTTTCCATTAACACCACAAATACAGTAGTTGCTAGTCATTTGTCACTTTTTTAAAAAGGAGTCAGTAAAGAAGACTGAATACTTGCTAAATATAGCTACAAAGTCTCTAAGTTGGTAACACTGGTGCAAAGCATAGATGGTGCATATGCTGACGGTGCTAAGGTTGTTGAATGTATCAGTTTGCTGAGAGTTCAGTAAACCTTTGGAGTGATTAGATGCACTGATCAAGCAGATCACCATCTGCATATACATGTAATGGCCTATGCTAAGCACACATACACTGGAACAGTAACATGGACATGGTTTGGTTGAGAAAACAGCAACAAACTAAACAGATGGTGTCATGCAAAAATGTAGCAGTGTAAGGCTAGCTAATGTAGTGTTCTTCCACACTGGTAGGACATTTTTGAGAAAGAGTTGTTTTATTAGCCTAAGAGAGGGGACCTCTGTTGTCTAGCCATTTGCCTAACCTGAACCAAGACCTTTGCCTCTTTCTCCATACTCTGTGATCTATGAGTGATGTCACTGATATCACTGATAAGGTATTAACTGCTGATAACTATTCGACAGAACATCCCTTCAGAATGGACCAGACATTCATTTTAACAGTCAAAAATGATACAAAAACTTCTAGCTGAAAATACATGAACACAATGGTATGAGCCATCCTGTCTGACACACAGGACGCACAGAAACCTGAAACTGTTTATGTTATTGAGTTTTGATAGATGTTTGATTTTTTTGCCAGAAAAAAACAGAAACAGAGCTTTCCCAAACCATAAACATGTTGTCAGAAGAAGCTGCTTCATAAGCCTTTTTGTGCGAGTGTTCAGAGGTGGATCTGGATGTGTATGTGGGGGGCATTGTGTATTTGTGTGCAGAGTCAATTTATTGTTAACTGGCTATGTCTCATGGGACTTCTGTGTCACTATGGCAACAACTGGAGACAAGGATCAGAGAAAGAGAGCAATAAGACCCAGCAGAAACGATGGGGGTTGGTCACTTTTTCTTCTTCCTTTTTTATTGCCACATAAATACTGGTCTTTATTTTTTATCATCTAATATATTAAACATAATTTCACATTTAAAATTGTATTGATTTTATTTTTGTTGAATACAGCTTTGATTGTTTGCTCAAATAAAATGTGCTATGCTGAAAAGAGATTTCCCTCTGGAGAACTGACTAAATGATTATGAAAATGTCAATCAGCTACATAATTACAGAAGATATTGCTTCACTTTGAGTGATGCAGTGACTGTAAAGTGTCACCTTCAGAATGAAAGGTGTTATTCACAGCACAACTTAAAAAGAATAATCAGTAGTGATCGCAAGACAGCCGAAGGAAAGTCTTGCGTAAAAGACTTTATTAGGAGTGCAGACTGAACATTTTCACATGATCCACCTCAACCATGGTTTTATAACCAGAACTTGATTAGCTGAAATTATTGATATGTTAGTTGATATAATACACACACAGATCACAGGAATAACATTTCAAGTGATTCCTTTAACAAATTAAAGGCCTAGCATTCTTTGAAGGAATGCATACTGCTTACTGCCTTCCATCCCAGTTTTAGATTATTTTATAATGAAAACTGACTTCAGTTGCAGCTGCTTTGGTCAAAACTTTTAAAAGCACTAGACCAGAGTATGCATTTTACATGACACTCTGCCACTACCACACTAACGACAGAAAATCCATTCCATTCCATTTTGGGGGGGGAACATTATATTCAATTCAAATTCAAAAATACTTTATCAATCCCAAAGGAAAATTAAACGTTGTTGTAGCTCATAATCCTGGTTTCATTAAAGAGTTGTTATGGATGCTGATGGCTTTGGGCAGGAAGGATCTTTTGTAGCGGTCTGTCCCGATGTGTCTTCGGTCCTCGTGTCCTCAAAGAGCCTCACCAGGTAAGCCTCGCTAGCCTTCTGCAGAGCCATGATGGCAGCAATCTGGAAGCGCAGGTCAGTCTTGAAGTCCTGGGCGATCACCCAGACCAGGTGCTGGAAGGGCAGCTTCCGGATGAGCAGCTCGGTGGACTTCTGGTAGTGGTGGATCTCCCTGAGAGCCACGGTACCGGGCTTGTAGAGGTGAGGCTTCTTCACTCCGCCAGTGGTTGGGGTGCTCTTGTGGGCAGCTCTGGTTGCGAGCTGCTTCAGGAGCTTTACCTCCGGTGAATTTATGGGTGGTCTGCTTGGTTCTGGCCATGACTGGACTTCAGGGTTCCTAACATTTAACACTGAAGCTCACCATATTGTTGTACTTGTCAAGGTGAAAATAGGTTGTCAAAGTTGAGTAATTATTTTCAACAATGTGCAACTTATGCTAACGCAAATATTTAAGGCTACCTAGCTAAAAAATATGTTTAGTCATATCTTGAAAACAACAATAGTTGATGAAATTAAATTAAAACCACAGTTGGCAGAGCCAATTCTGAGATCATGGACCAACATTAAAAAACATTGAGCCATAGGGGCCCTATAAACTACAGAGACTTTACACACAAAAATTGCACATTGGACCTTTATGAAATTCGGCACAGAACTTTAAGACATTGCCTTAAGTTTAGACCTAAAAGGTGGCTTATTGCATTTCAAAAAATAAAATGAATCAGAAAATCATACATGTAGCCTAAACTGTCAGAGATTTTGAGAACTTTTTCATAGGAAAGATAAAGTTTACTAACTGCTATATAACAACAAAAAACTACTTGTGTCAACCTATAAGTGTCACTACTATTATGGTTGAACAATTTTGGTCTATAGCTCATAAATTCTTTGCTCCACCAGCAAGTTCTTTATGGTCCCCTAACTATTGAAGGTTACTGAATTTTTTACTGCACACAAGTTTGCTTTGACCATGTAACTTTGTTTATGCACATTAGCAAAATGTGCAAAACCTTTTAAAAAAAACCCAATCAGTGTAAAACTTCATACATAACATCTAAAATAGTAGTTTCAAAAATTTATCCATGAAAAGTTCTTTTGTTTTTAAATGGCCGAGTTATGTTTAGGCAAGTTTTAGCTAGCTAGGTAGCATCATGTAAAAATGGCCATATCTTATCTAATTTAAGACATATAAACATCAAATTCCTACCATGGTTCTAGTTTCTTCTTCTTAGTAGGTGTCCTGACTTTCATACATACCAACCTCTAGGGGGCGCTAAAAATGTTAAAAGTTTATATCTAAAAACGATCTTATGTCCAAAACAACCACAGCAATTTCAACCAAATTTTATATACATGGTTAGGACCACAACTTGAGTTGTTCCGTCCAATATGGTAATGAACGACAAAAGTGGGCTTGGCTGGCTTGTGGACGACTTTTTTTTACATATTTAAAAGTCAAACACTTGTACTACAGAGCTAACATTTACTGGACATACTTGGTGACTAATATTAAACATTTCCTAAACCCAAATGTTTGGCATTTAAAAAATGTATTTCATTGTTTGGTGGGGAAGGTTTGTAAAGAGCTAAAGGCTAGTAAATTGGCAACACTTTAGAAATTGGCTGGGGTGTTTTTCAAGCTGTTTTTGTAATTTTTTCAAAAAAAATTTTAATAGATTAAATCATTCACAATACTTATTAAATTTATTTTAATAAATCTTCCATAAATATAAGCCGCATTATTATCATTTTTTTCTTTT
>JAOXNZ010000110.1:8925688-8937224 GCA_028566095.1 Kryptolebias brasiliensis
TATGATTTTTGGTATGGATACATTGTACAATGTATACAAAAATTTTTTAAAACTAACAAAAAACTTCCAGTTATCTCAGTATATAATTATAATTATTAAAATTATATGATTGTAGACAAAAAGAATTACAGAAAAGGCATAAATAAAACTCAATACTGGTATTGTGTTTAAAATTTTAGGGAAAATACTCAATACGGTCTTTGATCCATCGCAGAGAAAAATGATTTAATCAGTTTAATGACCTCCTTAACAACAATAAATAAATAAAAAAGCACTGAGACAAACATACCAAAGGTGAACATAAGTATATGATGTAGTCTTTTTTTTTTTTTTTTACAACCCTAATATTTTTGGTTTATGATCATTTTAAGCTCAGCTTTATTTTTAAATAAACCCACCATTCTTTTCCTTTGGGCTAAAGTTAAACAACACGATGACAGATGGCTCATTAACTTCATCTGAGATCTAATCGTTCCTGTGTAAAAATGATTAAATCAGATATTGTGTTTAAAAGTGGTGTGGACCATTAGTCATGAACACGTTTGAACTCTGACTGTGGAGCAGAAAGCCAGTTTTTTTTTTATTGAGTTACGGATTATTTTGTTAACTTTTACCCACAGATTTGTTGTGTTTCATCATTTGCTTTATTTTTACCTTAATGCCTTTTAAAATTGATAAGAAATCACATGAGTATTGCCCAATTTCCGAGTGATGTTTATCACTTTAATGCCAGCGATGTCGTTCTGATTTATGCTGCTGCTTTCTTTGCTTTTTGTCGATTTTTAAAAGGCAGAACCACGACTTTGCGACCTGTTTATGCTGCCTGAAATAATCCCAGCATCTGGCTGCTGTCATTCCCGGGGAAGAGGGGGCATTGTTTTATCTTCCAAGTAAGAATCCTCTGAAGAGCTTTCCGTCTTTTTCTCCTCCCTTTTGTTTTTCTCTGCAGGTATCTGTTTGCCCTGCAGATTAAGCACGACCTGGCCTGCGGGCGCCTCATCTGCAACGACACCAGCGCCGCCCTCATGGTTTCCCACATCATTCAGTGTGAGTACAGCTCTATAACCTCTCCGTCCCTCTTTTAACGTGTTCTTTTTCCACTTTGGCGGCAATCTGCAAGAAAATTCCTCAATTACTGCCACATTAAGGTGCAGAAATTCAATTCTTTTACTTTGCATTAAGGCACTTGAGGAGGAAGACCGGCTGTCCTCCTTCTTGTGTTGTTAGCTTTAATTCACATCAATCGCATGCATTGTTTTAAAAAAGGTTAGTTTGAACAAACCGTGCCTGTGTGGATTTCTTCACTCTCACTTGTTCTGCTTTTTGAAGCTGAACATGTTGGGATTTCCATGTCAACAAAAAAGGGGCTCCAGTCACATTCTGGGAAATGTTATCTGGAAAGGATTGCTTGTGGGAAGAGCTGACCATAAATCACACACGACTAAAAATGCCCTTTGGGGATATTTCAGCAGCAGTTGCTGTAATGCGTGTGCTGCCGGCTCGGATTTGAAGCCCCCGTGAAATCAAGTTCCATCTTTGAGAGCTTAAATATTACACGCTTTTCTCTCTATACCACGTACAAAAACAGCGTTTGACACATTGAAGGGAATCTTTAATTGTATTTTAGTGCTTTTCTTGAAAACAATTGGATCTACAGAAACAATTTGACACATCAAATTGTGGATGAATCCAAAATTTACCGCAATATGAGCAGCCCTACTTTAAATTTGAGCAGAACAAAATAAGAATTATGAATGTAGGATCAGGTTAACAGAGCTGATGTTTGACTTTTGATCAAAAAGGCATCTTCTACCATTACAGGAAATGATATCTAATTATTACATAGTGGATTAAAGCCAGTTTAGCTGAAATATTACCTCATAAACAACAGTGTGTTCAGTATTTAACAAGATCTTACTATGCTGGTATCTAAGGTTTTGTGGAAGTTGCTAAATCACTTCTAATCCTAAATTGCGTGTTTATGGTCCAACCTTTGTTGCGTATTTAGATCATTATCACGGTGATGGCTTAATCTGTATTTTGGTGTACCTCAAACAAAAGGAAGTTCTTTCATTCCTTAAAGGAATGCATATCGCCCACCGCCTTAGTTTTGAACTAAGATCATCTTCTGATGAGAAGGGGCTCCCACGTGCCTTTCCAGCTGTTCGTGCCAATACTCCTTTATATTTAAACCCAGTAGCACTTTTTCAGTGAAAAATTACGGCCAGATTGGAGCATTTCCTCCGGGCGGACCTGCGTTTTTCGCAGCCCGTCAGCCTAACTGTGTTCAGGGTGGAGGGTTTACAGATGTGATGTACCCTTCCAGACGGCAGCGGGCTCAAAATGGTGCAATTTGGATTATTACGTGGTTGTCACGCCAACCGTCAGTGCTTGCCATATCTGTGCGACTGCAGGCGGTACGGTATGTAGGGCTGTTATTCCTGCTGTTGAACAGGCGGGGACACATCAGCGAGCGATAAAAGCATTTTTTTTTCCTTTTTATTCTCGCTCTCTTCTGTCGTTTATCTTTTCCTCAGCACTTTGCAACTTTACTCATCCTTTTTGTCCAAAACTAAATGTTTGCTTTTCCAGCTGAGATCGGGGACTTTGAGGAGACGCAGAGCTGGCAGCACCTCCTGCATAACAAGTACCTGCCCGACCAGGACGCCCTCCGAGACAAGATCATCGACTGCCACCGCAAGCATGTGTGAGTCGACGCAACCTGGCGTCAACAGAACTGCTGGAGCCGAATTATAAATTATGCCAAATTTTTCCTATTTAAAAGAGTTCCTGCCCAAAATTCCAACAAAACTTGCCTACATTTGGATGTGTGAACGGTACAGGAAGTGTAAAGAGAAACAAAACAGCCGCTGTCCAAAAACTAAGAGTCAGATCTTAAAAATAATTGAACACCCGGCAGCAGAAGACTCACGGTCACATGGTTGAATTTTTAGGTGGAAGATGCCACGCTTTAAAAAGACCCTTCATTCCAGTGTTGAAGAGAGCAAAGTCTTTCTATATTCTGGGGGGATTTAAGTAAAAACCGCAAGTCCTGCAGCAGTGAGAGACACACTGGATGAAAGAAGACAAAAATCCCTGTTTTTTTAAAGTAAAATTTGTATATGTACCAAAAAGAGTTCTGGAAGTAAGAAGAGTTTAGGAGTTAAAAAGAGCGTAGGACACCATCCGAAGTTGAATGTACCATAGAAAAAAGCTCTAAAAATCATGAACTTTAAACTGCAATTGTGTAAAAACCATTAAAGATCTCAAAATGCCAGTTCAAACATGTAAAGTCCAACTTTCTGTGACCCATTTAAACGTCATGAGGTGTTTTTACTGTGAAGTATGTCTGAGGTACGGAGCTCCAAAGAGGGCTGGGTTTTCTCATCTGTTTCACAAAAATCCCATTGATCGCCATTGTTTTCTTTGCGCAGTTTTTTTGTGACTTTTCTCTACGTTCTATGATGTACCGCAAACAAAAAGTCACTGCACACCATTCCTGATGGAGCCACATGTTTTGTTGTGCAGTTTGCTTGTTTTTATTTCAAATCTGCACAACGAAATACAGGAATCATTTAGTTAAATACTCAAAACTTCCTGTCATGTGAACCAAATCTGAGCTTTAATCTGCTTTTAGGTGTCAGGAGATAATTTCTTTGCTTTTTCACTTGCAAACAAACACCAGGGACACAGTTATAAACCCAACCCTGGTGCTTTCCCATACAGCTTAAATCTCCTGCAGACGTCTCCATCGGACCATTTCCCTTCAACGTTATTGCTGTGTTTTTCTTGCTCTGTTACTATATACGTAATAAATGCATTTCCTTGTTTCCTGGAGACCTAGATTTCCCTAAAAACTCTCCACTGATCGCAGATAAAAGCTGAAAACCAAACTTTTGTCTCGCTGAGCGCCACACTCCACCGCTGCAGTCCTCCAGCGCAGGAAGGAAGTGCCTAATTCAGCAGCTCATACAGGAAACAGGAAGCTATTTTCAGATTTTGTGAGGAAACAAACTTCTTTTGTGGCAGATTTCTTTCCTCCCACTCCCCGAGTCTGATCCTGGAGTGTTTTTTAAGATTTTCACAGTAAGCCTGGAATAGTAACCTGAAGAGGTGGTGGGGTGGCGTGGGGTGGGGGGTTAAAAGCTGTGCTTTTTCTGAGTACTTCATTTTGTTTCTGTGTGGTTTGAGAACAAAATGAGATAATTTTCTCTACATTTTAACACATAAAGAGGCTTTCCAGGTCTGTGTTTTGTTGCTTTTTCTGATTTAATCAGTAAACTTCCTGACGGATGATTGGATTATTACTGATTGAATTGTTTTTTTTCTGCAGCGGGCAGACTCCAGCAGAGTCGGACTACCAGCTGCTGGAAATCGCTCGGCGCCTGGAGATGTACGGCGTCCGCCTGCACCCGGCGAAGGACCGGGAGGGCACCAAGCTCAGCCTGGCTGTGGCGCACACCGGGGTCCTGGTTTTTCAGGTAAAACCTTCAAAAACTGGAGCTCCATTTATCAAATGTCAAAGAATGACTTTTCAAAGCATTAATATCTGTATCTGATCTGATGTTTATTCTTTACTAGGGATTTTATTTTGCGAAAACCCTTTAAAATCTCCCAAACAAGCTATATTTATCGAAAATAACAGTTCACTTTGTGTAAAAACCGGGTTAAAATATAAAGAAAAGTCTTTTTTTGTGTCTCACTGATCAAAACACGCTGCTGAACTTTCATTTCTTCTGAAACACTGAAGTCGTGGTTGGAGGTGCCTTAAATTATTTGTCTGAAACATAAATGGTTCTGGAGTCTTCCCAAGACTGAAATACAGGGTTGAACTGGCTGGTATGAGCTGTAAATTCCTGGAATATTTTCTTTGTAGGAGGGGGGGGAAAAAGAAGAGAGACTCTTGTATTATCTCAGTCTGCTCAACCAATAATAAAGAGGTTAACTTCAGTAAAAATGCAAAAACTTGGACTCAGACGAGGTCGCACAGAGGGATTTATTTACATGTTGAAGTCTAAATAAAGTCGCTGCAGCATCTGTTCATGGTGTAATGAAGAATATGCCTTCTGTTTGAAACGAAACGCAAGATTGATCCCATTTTGATCTACTTTTGCCCCTGGGTTTTGCCTTTAACACAATGTGCTGCTTTCTATTTATTTAAACTCAACTTTAAAGGGTGTTTGCAGGATAAATCATGGTTTTTGTCTTCTGCATTCAGGGCTACACAAAAATTAACGCCTTCAACTGGGCCAAGATTCGCAAGCTGAGCTTCAAGCGTAAAAGGTTCCTGATCAAGCTGAGGTCCGACCCCGCTGTAAGTCTCCTTCCTGATCTGACCTTTTTCCTGCGAGTTTCTTTCCCCAGTTCGTCATCTGGCCGTTTGTGTCCTCCAGCAGAACTCGCATCACGACACGCTGGAGTTCGCCATGGCCAGCAGGGACTGCTGCAAGGTTTTCTGGAAGATCTGCGTCGAGTACCACGCCTTCTTCAGGCTCTTCGAGGAGCCCAAGCCTAAACCCAAACCCATCCTCTTCACAAGGGGGTCCTCGTTCCGCTTCAGGTGAGCCAGGATAAAAAACATTTGCTCTGTGAAGACGCTTCTTTCTTTATTTTGCTCACATCTCTTTTGGACGAAACTTTGTTTCCAACGACAGCTTTTGTTTTTTTAATTTACAACAAATTTAAAGTTTGAAAACCAACCTCGCATATATCGTTTTGCATCTGTACTTGGTTCTTGAGATTTGTGTCTTAAACTGGCACCCAAAAATAGTTTAGAAGTTAAAACTCAGGAAAAAGAGTCCAAAACCTAGGTCCGAGCCCATCTGCTTGACTCGGCTTAAAATGATGGTTTTTCCTTTCGTTCTTCCTGCAGCGGCCGAACCCAGAAGCAGGTTATCGACCACATGAAAGACTCCGAGCTCAAGAGGGTTCCATTCGAGAGGTGAAGTCGGCTGCAGTCGATGCTCGAGACAGCCCACGCTGTAGCTGTATTAATCAGATTTATCCGTTTGTTAGCCGATTAGCTGGTTTAACCCCGTGTTGCCTCCTCTCCTCACAGGAAGCACAGTAAGATTCTGTCCAACAGCAGCACGTCGCCTCAGTCGTCTTCCTTCAGATCACAAGTGCCAAAAGAGGTAATGTACTCCTGGACAGCAACAGGCTTGTCGTTCATGTTTATAGGCTCTTTATTACCATGAAAAGGGTGTAAGTAGCTGTGTCTGTGTTCATGTCTTGGCTTTTTAGTAAAGCATCTCATGAACCACTGAAAGTCTTAGAAAGGTATCATTGGATCCACATCTACAACAAATTAACCACAATCATTATAAGATGCCAATTAGTAAATATTGTCTATCTAAGAAGGCGGCAGATTGCGTCCAAGCTTCCCTTTGTCGCATTCTTCCATCCTGAGCAGCACATTGGCGACAGTGGGAAGGAACCTCCAGCAGAATCAGAACCAGAACCAGAACCAGAACCAGGCTCAGCATGAGCGGCCATCTGCCTCGACCGGCTGGGGTTTTAGAGGACAGGAAAGAGACACGAGAAACATAGAAGGATTGGTCTAGGTGGAGTTTCTATGCGGAGAAAAAAACAAAACAAAAAAATAGCTAATGACAGAAATAATTATAAATGCAAACATGGAGACTAGAGCGAGTAAAGACAAGCAGGGTGAGGAAATGTGGTCAGTTTGTCCTCCAGCAATCTAAGCCTATAGCAGCAGAACTAAGGGAGAGCTCAGGAAACCCAAACTAACCAACTATAGGATTTATCAAAAAGGAAAGTCTTACGCCTAGTCTTAAACGTACACAGGCTGTCAGCCTCATGGACAGAAACTGGAAGTTGGAGCCTGATAACTGAAAGCTCTGCCTCTTGTTCTACTTTTAGAAACTCTAGGAACCACAAGTAAACCTGCAGTCTGAGAGCGAAGTGCTCTGTTAGGAAAATATGGAACAATAAGATTTTTAATATAAGATGGAGTTTGGTTGTTGAGCTTGAACCACACGCAACTACAGCAATCCACCTTAGTAAACACAAAAATGGGTACAACACAGCCAGTTTTGCAGATATTGAGCTGAATTTGGGTGTGGTAGTAGCTGAGAGTCATTCCTAACACATATTCTAGGGACTAACAGATCACATGAGGTCTTTGTTCAAAACTATTGCGGGCAATATGCATTCCTTTAAGAAATGCTGGTTTTATTATGGTTTGAATCCAGAGTACAAAGCTGTTTTTGTCCCATCTCTCAGCGATGAATTTGTGTTCTTTATAGCTGTAAACAACTGTTTACTTAAAGGGACAACATAAATAACAGCTCGGTTTTCTTTTTCTTCCTTAACATATTTGTAGAGTGCCTCATTTGTGGCGTTAGCCGACCAGCCCGACTCAGCCAGACTGGGCCAGGAGGTCAAATCGAATGGTTCAGAGGAGCTGCCGGCCATCGCACCACCAGTCAATGGTTTCCACGACCGCATGCTCTGCTCAGACCCGACTCGACGGAGCCACGATGGAACGGGATCGGCACCGGGCCAGCAGCTTCCGAACCCAGGTCCAACCTGCAGGGCAAACAGAGGCAGCAGCTCTTCTATCCCTTACATAGACTGCAGCGACATAGACAGCGAATGTGATGTGACAAAGAGCAGCCGGGCTCCCAGGGGCCACAGCAACGCAAACGACAGCAACGAGGATGAGCCTTCCGGGTGTGAGGGTAGTTCAGGTTGCGGTGGGGGGAGAGCCGGCAGTCTGTTTGGGTCCGTAAACGGGTTCTACCACACCAACCACCAGGGCGTGATGCAGCAGGGCAACAGAAATGCTTTAGACCAGGAGGCTAACAAGTTCAGCACGAGTCAGGAGCTAACGAGTCACGAGCTAACGAGTAACAACGTTCTGTCAAACGGAGGCTCCATTCATGGCCGCCTCCCGCTCCACAGCACGCTGCTGGATGAGATCTTTCAGGGTCGAGACAAGCGAGGCGTGGCGTTCGGCCGTCCGTTAGGAACCGGGACTCGCAGCCAGTGCTCCAGCCCAGTGATCAGCAGCTTCCACCAGCGTACAAACTCGCTCAGTCACGCCGAGGTGACTAACGGTCAGAGCCAGGCGCAGTCTGCTCCACGGTGGGATGACGGCGGGCATTTTTTCAGTAAACGTCCCGGAGCCGTCCATGTGGAAACTCCGTCTGTCCCTCCGTCGTCCCATCAACCGAACCACTACAGCAGCTACTCCCCGATCGTCTCCAACCGCTCGCCGCCGCATTTCGCCAAACTGCATAACAATAACAACATGAGGAACCGGTCCGATACTGATCCGTTCATTCTCAGCCAGCTGACATCCACCCCGATCCGCCATAACGACCCTTACCGTCCCGGGATGCAAACCCAGGCCCCTTTCTCCGCCCCGATGGAGCGGAAAACGATAACGAATGGTAACCACGGTAACCCTGTGGTTCCAGGTCAGGCGCATTCAAACACCGTGCAGCGGTTGTTTGGTCGTCAGGGGAAGCCCGACAAAAACCAGAAAAACCTAAATCAGCCTGTCCAAATGATGGACGGCTCCACCAGCAGCGGCACCGACACCAGCGACACGGAGTCGGACACCGGCAGCAGCTCGTACAGCCAACCGCTGATGTTCGGCAACCCGGCCGCCGTCACCTCCTTCGGTTCGGTTAACTCGAACGGCGTGAACGCGTCGTCGCTGCTGCGTAGCAAACTGTCGTTCGGGAGCCTGCAGCTGGAGGAGGGGAACGATGGCGAGGGGGAGGAGCAGGAGGGATGTTACCGCTTCAATGAGGAAGACGTAGACGGTCAGGTTTTTAGCTGTTGAGTCAGAAATAATACGTTTCCTAAACTTATCTTAAATATAAATGTAGTCAATTACAGAAACAAGTAATTAAATCAAGTTTTGTCTTCGTGATTGTTCGTCTTTTCACACCTTTTACAAGAAAACATATTTTCGACGAGTATTAACATATTTTTGGAATGTGCAAAATATGTTTTTAGAGCTGTAGATAGCTTGTTTTTTAAACTCAGCAATCACGTTTTTATCTAAAATTCTGTACGCAGGCCGGTGACTTTGAATTGTTTTGTAAGTCGGACACAAATAACGTTTAAAGGAAATCCTTCCTTTACATGTGCCATAACCAGATAATTTTATATTTAGTGTATATAAAACTTCTGAGCAGGATCATTTATATTTTGTTGTCTGTTAGCGTTGATATTTGTGATAATCTTTTGCACGTAGAAGAAATTTAGGTTGAGTCAACTGTAGCAGAGATGGGTTTCTTAGTGCGCTTTCGTGTTAAAATGGGAAAGAGTTGCTTTTTAGGTGGCTTTTCACCAGAAATGGCTGCCTTTTTGTGGCATTATGCTCTAATATAGCTCTGTTTGTGGCGTTTAAATCTGATTTGTGTCGTGCAATAGAGGTTTCATTTGGGACCTTCGAATGTTAAATAAGGTCCAGTTGATCCTACAAGTTGTAGTCCTCCTTAGCTGTACAATATGTTTGAATGTTTGTAGAATAGATTGTATTTAAGTGCTAATTTAGCAGAAACATCTGAAAGAGGAGGAATACTGTAGTTGGCAGCGAGTCTGCCTTTTCTTCTCCGGTTCTTTTCTGAGCACTTTTTTATCTTTCCAGTCAATTTCTGTTCATTTGTTGTGGGTGACTTGCTAGGTTTTGTCATCTTTTCTTTCTTTTATAATCAGAAACACCAACCACAGCTCTTTAAGCATCAACGGCTGTCTGCTTTGCTTGGCTTGGCCCCTGGCATGCACTACGAACAAAACAAGAGCCTAAACGTTATCTTTCGTTGGCTGCTGTTTTCTCACCTGTTACTCTGCTGCTTATTGAAGGCTTCCCGTTCCCATCTGTTATTTAGTTCGCTTGGGTTCGAAGCACGTGCTGTCACTTGTTTTTCCTTTGCCTTTCTTTTTAGAAAATTCACACATTTCAGATGCGAATCAGCAGCAGAACAAGCATAAAACGAGCAGCCGACATTCTGCAAATTGAGATTTAGCTCCAATTCTTTTGGACGTTTTTGCTTTTTCTTCCTACTTATTTGTAATAAAGAATCATCATGGGTTCAAGTTATGTGTTCAGGACTCAAATCGGACTAAATATCTTAAGTGTTTTATCACTTTCTGAGTTCATGTTGCTTCCTGCTTTGTAAATGCACTGTTTTTAAGCATGTTTTTTTTTTTTTGGGGGGTGAAAGCCCATTAACTCTGTGTTTTCACCATTTCCTTTCTGTTTACTGTGGATGCATGTTAACCAGGCCGAAGAGCCGCCTGCTTTTCTGTCACTCCGTTCTGTTTTTTTGTTTTTTTACTCACTCTGTCACTGTGTGTTTGTCACGGGGCTCACAATGTGTTCAAGATGTTTGAGGCGGACTGGATGCAGGATAACCTTCTCTTCGTTTTTCTCACCGGTTCTGTTTGGCCTGTTTTGCCCTCAAGATTAACGAACTGCATCGCGTTTATTTCAGACATTTAGAAACCATTCGAGTTTCGGCCCGGGGATTTGTGCTGTGCACAGGGACGGAACGGGGGGAACTCAACTCCAGTGTTCTTTAAACAGAGCGAGAGGGCGAAGGTAGGCAGACACAAGGAAAGTTCATATTAATGCGTTACGTAAGTGGAAACATGATATCATACCAGAGACGAGGCTTTTTATTTCACAAGATAAGATAAGTCTGAGTATTGTCAGAGTTTGGACATGTATACATACATGAATACTGGGGTTGAGTCCACTTGTTTTCCTTCTCCTCTCTGTTACATATTTGTATTTACTGACACTATTCCACTTTGTAATTTTATTCATCTTAATATGATGTGTATATATAGTGTTTGGGGTTGAATATTAGGGCCATTTTAGGTTAAAGTAAATGGAGCTGGGGAGAGGTATGCCATTTTCTGAAACTTTTACAATATTAAACATCTAATTCATTAGTTAAACTTCTACTAGTTATGTTACAGTACAAATCAGGAACTTCCACGTGCTCAGATTAGTGCAACAATGTGAAAATACTGTCATTTAGATATTTAAGTTCAGTTTATTTTTTTAAGATGGGTTTATTTAAACTCAAAGTTAGGTTCAGTAAAACTGTATGTGCTGATTCATAACAAAAGAGCTTCAGATGTGAGATGCTCCATGTGATAAAGTTATACCAGCCTTCAAATTTAAGTCACTACAGAATCTTTAGCGAGTTTTACCACTAATATTGGTGAAAAGTCTAGCTTTTTTATTCAGAACTGACTATCTAATAAGTTTCATCTAAACCTCAACAGTTGTTAATCATTTTTTTTGTTTCTTGCAAATTCACTAATTTACCACTTTAATCTCTTGTAAAGTTGATGTGAGGGTTACTTTTCAACCGTGCACTCTAAGTCCTTTGTTTTGTTTTATTTTAGTCTTCCAACTTCAACCTCACAAAAAAAAAGTTTACAGTTCCTCCTGGCTCCTTATTTTTTTTAATCCCTAAAAAGGCCCCTAAATGTCCTCATATTTGAACAGGCTATTGTAAATTATATTATTGGTGTAATTTTT
>JAOXNZ010000110.1:9003186-9023700 GCA_028566095.1 Kryptolebias brasiliensis
GCAATAGCTGCTAGCATAGCACTGTGCTGCTGCTGAAGTCCTACGACTCTTTATGAAACGGTGTTGCTCAGAAGTAAACGTTTAGTGCATTTTCACAAAAAAAACGATGTAAAAATGAAAATAAAAACACATAGTAAAGGTAGTGATTTGGATGAATGATCTGGCATTATAGACGGCAGGCGATGTGCATTCCTTCAACAAATACTGAGCCTTTAATTTATTTTTAGTATGGACATTGTCATTGATTTCAAGTGCAATATTCTAAACCTTATTTAAATATCTTTGAAGTTTTGCTTCCTTAAATTCCTTAGTCTCTGTATTGAGCTCCTCTTTAGGTATTTAAATTTGATATAAATCTTTTCACTGCGTAGCTACAAAATCAGTAAGGTGATAACTTAAAAGGTAGTCCAGTAATGTGAGGCTTTACTTGAACCCATATTGCAAATGAGTCCTGTTAAGAACATTCAGTCTCCCCTGATGACGGCGCTGAAAGCCAATCATTCATTTTCAGATCTTTGACTGCGCTGTTATGTCTAACCTTTCCTGTTCCAGTGAGTAAAAAACCCACAAATCAGGCTAGTTTTTTTTTTTTTGCAAACAGATACATATGCATAAATCCGATGACTAACTTTACAAATGTCAAGGCCACAAAGGCACAAACAGCACCCCCCCCTAATAATTTATTATAAAAACATTATGTGCAACATATTTCATCAGCTCTACCACTTTGTGTGTCTCAAATGGAAACAATCCGAGAAGACGGCAAGTTGCTTCCCATTAACATCCTTCGTTCTGTTAGTGGTTTGCTCTAAAGCAGTGATCCATGACACAAATGATTCATGAGAGCATGGCATGTAATGTTTTATATTGCCGCAATCAAACTTTTATAAATGTCACCCAAAAAATAAGGACAGAGGGGGTGCTGGGCAGGGCAGCGCTATAAATAGATGTAGATACGGGAGTAAAAGCTCTGTTTGGGTTCGTCCAGGTGGGTTCTTGATCAGCAATTTTGCATTAGTCCTATTCTGGGTATAGTAACGTGAGGTGTCACCTGGTATCACATTGGATCGTGTTAAACTCAGACCAAGTATGTTTTCGCTGTGTAAACAAAAAAGGGAATACTTGTCAAATGTTTGGATTTTCCTGAATGGTTTCTGCTTTTAAAGTGGCTTGAAATGGACAAAGAACAGCGTCTGACCAACCTTTCTCACAGTTTTTAGCATATTTTTTTTTCTTTTAATTTTAGGTTACCTTATGCAAGGCATCTTTCTGTGACATGAAGATGCATAGTTTGAAAATGATTTAATCTACTTTCCTGTTATTTATAATTAGTGTCATCTGTGCTCCCTTTTGTGTAACTATGGTAATTACAAACCTTATTTACCTGGGGACAAAACCAACAACATACATTTAGGTGTTTCCTAAAAGACTTAAAGCATCTATTATAAGCAGAATGACATTAACTGTGTTTTACTCATCATACTCATTAGAAAAGCTGTTTTCATAGAACCATGATTTATTTTGTAATTGCATGTGTTATGAAGTCTGTATTAGTAAAAAACATCTTAGAGTTTACTGAATATGGTTCAGGAAATCAAAATAATCAAAATCAAATCAATGTTTTTAACATCTAGTGATGCAGAACAGAGTTCCTGGCTACATTAAGTTTAAAAGTAGGATGAGTTTCTTTTGCAGTGGTGATGCTAGATGACTATTCAGGGGTTTGAAGTTTTATTTATTTCAGCCTGGATGAAACTTGACTAGCTAAGCACCAACAACAGAGCTATTTATTTGATGTGGTAGCCCTGAAGGCATAAAACCAAACAGTGTTGCAACAAAACACAATAACTTTTCATTAAACGCAGCAAAAACCAAAAATAGTCACGAATGAAGCAGAAAACAAATTTCCAAGTACCAAAACATTTGTAAAAAAAACGGTGACAAAGCTGAGAACACTGGATTTGAGTGGTTTTCATGCTACAGAACAGCATTTCAGAACACTCAAGTACAAAAAAATAAAAAATGACAATTAAGAAAGGCGAACAACAAAACTGAAATCAGATCATTACCACAAAAATAGATCCAAAATGTCACAATAAAAGTAAAGGCAGAACAGCTTATGGTTTATCTTAGTTAGTTGGCTCTAAAATAGATTGATTTATAGGGTTGTGAAAAAATATTCTGCAAAACCTTGTGAAATTAACCCAGTTTTAAGCTGTAAAAAAAAAAAAAAGAGAAGGCTAAACGTTAAAATCTGTGTGTGAAAACAGTTTGTGGCTCATGTTTCACACACCAGAAATGAAACGCTTGTCTAATTTTCATAATGTGGAATCAGTGGAAGGAAGCCAGGGTTTGACTTTTATAAATTCTCGCTTCTGTAAGCAGTGTGGTCTCACCCACACTAACTAATACCTCTTTAATAATTCAGAGACCTGAGCCAGTGAAACCAGCTGAAATATTAATGAAATAACACAAGTTTCTATATTCAAGTAATTAGCTTGAGTCCTACCGACTCTCCAGAGTGGTTTCCACAGTCAGAGGTTGAATCCAACCTCTCTGAGCGTTTGGGATTTTTAAGATATTTAAGAGTGCAGAAGCAATGCATTCAGCTGAGGCAGTGCATCACACTGAGAATGAACCATTGGCTTACTTTAATTTATTATTAGTTTATAAACCAAAACATAATCCCTTGCTACTCGTGTTGCTGTTTTCTTGCGAGAAATGAACAAGTTCCAGGAGAGCTGAACAGATTCAAGGAAGGAAACAAAAACAGATTCCATGAATCTGGTACTTTTATTCTCTTGCAGTCACAGTTCACTTCAGAGACCAAATTAAAAATGTTTTGTTTCTGTAGCACACATTTGTCGTCTTTATCTGAGAGTAAATTGGCAGCAGTTTCGTTCAAACCCAGGGACATTTTGTTTTTTCTCCGAATCATTTGATCTGGAATTCTGTTAACAGGAAAAACTACTCTTACCTGTGTACCACATTTCAATAAGAGTACCTTTTTTTTTTTTTAAAATGACTAATGGCTCTTAATTCAGTTGTAAACACTAAATGCACCATTAAAAAGCAGTGCATTAAATGATAAAAGGAAATGCTGACTCATTTTAGGAAGGTGCATTTTAAGCAAAAACACTCTTCAAATTTGTTCTAAAGGAAATTGTTCTTTGAATATTTGAAATGAGAGGGCCGTCTCAAACTGTGCTAATCTGAGCTCACAATTTTAGGATTTAGGGCCGCTGCTGTTTCACGTTTTTGCTGAAAAATGGCCGTGTCCACGCAGTTGAATCAAAGTTTACTTAACTTTATTTACGTCAAATCCTGCAGCTGAGAACCCCTCCAATGAAACAAACCTGTCCTGCTGCTAATTCTGCTATCTGGGGATCTGTTTTCTGCACATGTTTTGGCAGAAAAGCTGAGCTCACCCACTACCATAGATTCAGTTTTAATCCTTTTAAAATAAACTACTGTAGCAGAACAATGCTGGGGACTCGTCGAGTAGCTTCGTTTTTTTTATTTTGAAGGGTGAGTGGGTGGTATGTCATGTCACTACGAGAGACTACTGTTTTTTTGTTTTGTTTGTTTTTTGTTTTTTAAGACTTCAGTGATGATTACGTTAAATCTTTGAGTTTGCCCATTTTAATTAGACTTTGACTATTCGAAGCACTCTGCCCATCCCTACCTTGTTTCTTGCCAAATAGTGAGCCAGCATTTATCTGTTCTCTCTATTCTTGTTGTTGTTCATAATTTTGATTTAAATTATCAAACATTTGGCAGTGTGTTACCTGAATGTAAGCACAGTGAACATTTGTAGATGCCACGTTTTTGGTTTCGGCATATAAAGTTAAAGTAAGCTGAGCAACTAGCGAATATTTACATTGGCCTGAGTGAATAAACGTATTGCACTTGCCAAAAAGTAAGTCTGCTTTAATGTGTGAATGGTTATAACTGTTTTACAGATGCTTATTAATAGCTTAGGAAGGTAAGTTTATTGTAAAATTGTACCCTTACCTGCTGTAGATAGCTCCTTTAATCAACCTCAGTTTGGAGAAACAGATCATTCTGAACAGACTGATGAACGGTTAGCTCGTCTATCTGGTCAGGATTAAAACTCAATTTCCCCAAAACGAGATCATTCAAGACGCTATCTATAACAGGTAAGAAGCTGAACACTCATAACTAACTACCCCACTAGAAAAATCCCTGACAGTACAGGGTCATAATGGTTGATTTTTGACTAATGGGGAAAAATGAGCAAATACAACAAAAACCTGATGCTTTTTACATTTTTTACCCTCAAAAAACTGCATTATTCAAACTGTTTTTTTGTTTGACATGAGCTGACAGTCCAGTAGAGGTCACCTTTAGAGAGACTCCTCAACCAGCCTGTGGACTCCCCACTGGGCTGCACAGCATCCAGCCACCCTTGAACTGACTGCAAATGTCAAACTGTGGTTAAAAGATAAATAAATAAAAATAAAAAAATCTGAAAATGGGCCTTCTCTCTTCTCTGAGGATGATTAAAAGTCGGTGAAGCTGGGAATCCTCAGACCTATCCTGCAAATGATTAACTCTTTTGAACATCAGTTGTTTTTGATAAGCTGTCTATTGCTGAGTCCTGGAAAAAACTCGCTTAGGGGAGCGTCAGTCATTTGACAAGTGCTGATCCTCCTCCTAAGCGGATTCAGGGAATGTTTTGACGTCCTGCCATCCTCGGTCAGTGATAAGGTTGACCCGGTCATCTCGCAGCAGGCTTCTTCACAACACTGTCTTGAGAGAATAAGACAACAGCCTCGGTCTTAACTGGGTTCCCTTTCTCAGACTATCTATTGGCAGCAACAGGACAAAAAAGAATGACGCTTTTTTAAAAATTCCAAGCACAATTTAACAGCTGGCGAGAATATTTAAACACAAACAGTTTGTTTTTTCTTTGTAAGAATTGGTACCAGCTTCTGGTGATGGATGAGAATAAAAAGCCAGAGAAACGCATACTGTGACACTCTAAGATGAACAGTATTTGAGCTGAGACTGCCGTAAATAGCTGCAGCTTAACTACTCGCAGCCTTTACCGTTTCCCTCTATTCAGTTTTCATCAGCGTTTATTCATTTAAAAAGTTCTGCAGCTGATGTCGTTTGAGGTGTTAAATTGATGGCCTTCCTGCAGCGCTGTGTGCTTCTCAGCCACGATCGCTCCAGTTTACAGGAGCTTCTTCTGCATTCAGCGGTTACAGTGCATGCTCCTATATGTTTGGAGTTTATTTAGTTCAAAGCTGAAAAACAGGTTTTCACGCTCAGCAGCGGGTCCACCAAGAGAGAGAGACGCCGATAATGGACTCGAGTTGTCTCTGAAATCAGCTCTTCCTTCCATTATTGCGTACAGGAGCGTAAAATTTGTTCAGTTTTCACCACAAGACCACCTTTTTTTTATGTAGAGCAGAAGGCTTTTTGGTTGTTTAGCAGCAACATAGTCAAGAGTTAGAACACCATAAAATGCAACCTTTTTGAAGAAACTTGAACAAGTGGAAAAAAAACAACCCTTTTTGACCATCAGGTTAATTGAGTGGTTACATTTTTAATAGTTTAGTCTCGTATTTTCATAACCTAAGGCAGAGCGATGAGGTTTTTGCCCCTGTGTGTTTGTACTTATTAACTTTACGAGTAGGTCCCATTCAAGATGGCAGCCATTACAAACACAAAAATGGCTGCAACTCTGGAAATTTTAGATATTGAGCTGAATTCTGATATACTTAAGACACAAAACATTGGCAAAAATTGTTGTGGTCAACCCTCTCTGTTATTTATTTGTATTTGACTAAAGTAACCCAGTTTTTATAGCAGACAGTATGTAAGAAAGTCTTTCTTAAAATTTAAAAATGGCTTCAAAACAGCACATAACTGATCTATGTTTGTCTAATTTTATTCTTCTTGGCTCACTTTGTTTTTTCTTGTGTAAGAATCACAAACGCCTCTAAGTTGAGTTACTGCACGCAGTCCCTGAAGTTTGAAGCTTCATGAGAAATGATGCCAAATACTTCAAACCTGAAAAAGGCCTTGAATGTGTTCACATAAAAACTGCAGTGTAAATACTTGCACTTGGTCCTTGTGATTACAGTAAAGTGACCTGATAAATGAGGTAAATTTCACAGAAAGCCTGTGTCCTTGGTGGGCGCAGCATGTCTTAGTCTTTCACCGCGCTGATTGATAGTGGCAGACGCTAATTCCACGGCAAATGATGCTATTATTCAGGGGCTCAAATTGAATTACTTCATCCATTGGATCTGCTTAACATTTTCCCCATGGAGAGTTTAGTAAACAGTGTAATCTCCCCTACTTACTCGCAAGTCGTGTTTGTCATGCCGTGTCTTTGTCTCGCTCTCCGTGGATGTTTTGATGGCAACATTTTATTTTGGGTTTTTTTTATCTGCAAAAAGTTATTGCATAAAAACCTAGCTTGTATGCACAGAGACCGACTTGTAAAGCTTAATGGAATAATACTTGGTTTATTTTGGGGAAATCAAAAGTAGTTTTGTACAGATAGCATAGTTCTTCCCTGAATTAAACCTTAAATTCAACTGTTCAGTCTAATCAGTTTCTCATTTATGGGTTAAAAAACTTGAAGCAGATTCTCCTTTAAGGTTGTGGATGAGAAACGAAGATAATAAAATAAATGAGATTAACACACTAAAGAAATAACTTATAGAAATGACAATTTGAGCAAGTGCTTGTAAAGTAAATTTTACTTTATCATCAAGTACACACATCTTGAAGCTAATTTTTTTTATAAATTGGAGTTTAAAGCAGTTAATATCCTGTTTGTTGTAGATGGTGATTAAGACGATCTCTGTTTGGAAAAATCAAACAGTTTAATTGACCAGATTGATGAGCTAACGGCTAGTCTGAGTGGGGAAGAGGCTAAAATGGGTTGCTGTCGTCTGAACTAGAGTTTCAAAAGTTTCATAGCAGTTCATGCAAAGGCTTTGTTTTGTTTTTTTTATATTGTTTTATCTTTTACTTTCAAACTGTTAATTTTGAATTACATGGTTACTTTAGCAGCAGAAATACGAAGTCCCAGCCAAGTCACAGATAGTTGCTGCTATTGCACTTGCGAATAAACACACATTCTACTTTAAATAATAATATAATGAAGTTGTTCAAAGAGTGGTCGATGACAAGTAAAAATAACCCCTTTTCAAAAGATCTGAACCTTCTTTACTGTAAACATTTCATCTATTCAAATCCAAGCACCATAATGAGCAATATATTAAAATACAGATTATTTGATCTTAATTTCCACTCAAAGAAGAACCAGTAGGACGTAAACAGTCATACGAATGAGGGAGTTTCAAGGTTCTGCATCAGATTGTGTACAGTTTAATATAAACGTGTCGGACTGATAGTCTCAAAAAGAATCAGTGTAACCCTTTAAGTACATTGGTTTAATTAAAACATTACAAAATTGATTAAATTGTCCTTTCTCATCTCTTTTTGAGTTGCTTTACACGAAATAGATCTTCAATATCATTAGTATTTTTTCTTATCGCCTTGTTTTAATCTAAACTGTGGGTGGATGCCTCCTACCCCAACTAGTTAATCTAAATGAACAAAAGCAGGAAAATACTTTATTTTAACTACATCTAAGGATGCTGAAGGACCCATTTAAAACGTAAAAGTATTATCATTTTACTGATACTATTTAGTTTTTAGCTTAAACAAAATGAAAAGGGGAAAAGTTTAGGTGTAAGGCTACATTTCCATTTAGTGTTTGTAGTAACATTAAACTATATACTTTTTAAAAAAAATCTAATATTCTACGTATTTTACCAGAATAAAAACACTTAGCTGCTGTGTCTCAGCATGTTATTTTAGGTTAGTTTTTTTCGACAACCCATCTTTGTTGGGCTGTATAATACAATTTACAAAGACTTAATGAGTTTTTACTCGTAAACCCACAATTATCTGCAGAGGGAAACATTTTTAAATATTGTGAAAGATCAATTATGAGTTTCTTGACAATCTCATGCAGTTTGTGGCACAAAGCACCAATAGAAAAAGCATCTTTCTGTACTGGCTTAGATAAAGACTGTATGTTTAGCTGTAGAAAGGCAGCCTAATTTAATGAGTGGGACCACACAATGGGGGAAAAAATGTGTAGAAGTGTCACCAAGTGTGGTCAAGTTGGGCCTGAATTACAAGTTTTAACGTGCATAATTGGTAGAGGTGTTGAAGAGCCAAGGCTGGTTATAATTTTTTATTTGTTTTTTACAAAATTCTTAATTTGTACCACAAACTCCTCCATAAAAACTCTCGTTTTATTTTTTTATT
The DNA here is from genome assembly GCA_028566095.1 of Kryptolebias brasiliensis. NCBI lineage: Eukaryota > Metazoa > Chordata > Actinopteri > Cyprinodontiformes > Rivulidae > Kryptolebias > Kryptolebias brasiliensis. The sequence goes on from JAOXNZ010000110.1 coordinate 9,011,512, forward strand.
AACTTAATTGGCATTAAGCAACAAATGTAACATGCATGTCTAACTAAGACAGAGCATCCGCCTGAATGTCCCTGCTTTTGTTTTTGAACACAAATTAAAAAAATCAAAACATAGCATGAACATTAACACTGCAGAAGTGAGGTGTGACTTTTGTTACAGAGTGCACTATCCAAAGGTAACCAGGTCAAGATCTGGTCTGCGTGGTTTTATATACCCCATCCATTTCTGCTAACGTGAGACAAACAGGTCCTCTTTTAATTTACTGCTGCTGTTATTCTCTCCATCCTGTAGAAGTCCATTCTGATGTCCGTCCACATCTTCAACATTGGGCTCTCCAGTGAATGCCATCTTTTTGTGAGGACCTTTTGGCCTTCCACTAACAGAATACTAAACAAATATTTGTCTCTTTCGCTATCCCTCAGACGTGAGTCTAAAAAAAAACAACTTTACTTTCCACAAACTGTTGATTTCCAAAGATTTTGTGTATTGTGTGTCAACAAATTCCAACAAACTATGGATAATTTTGGAGCTTTTGAGACAAAGAATTTAAAAATAACTATAATGAAAAATTCCTCATTGACTCATTTTGTCAGCACGGGTCACATCTGTAAAACTCAGTAAGCTACACCCATCTTTTGTTTGTTTTTTAGGTTTGTTGACTGTGGCAGCCATCTTAAATCAGGTTGACTCTCAAATGTAGTTGTAGATTTACAGCCATTGATTGCTTTCTGCAAGTTTTAGTAAAATTCATTCAGTGGTTCCTGATTGTGTGCGTCTGTTACCAAAGAAATCTCATCTACCTTTGCCATTTGGTGATGGGCAGTAATAAAGAATAAACATTCATCACATTTTATTATAACTTTATCATGAGTTTTGAATAAAATATTATATAAGAGAGCTAAAGGAAATGGCTACATAAATTAAAGCAATAAATCTGGTTTAACTTGGTTTAATGTTTCTAGCAAGCAAAGAAAAAGTGTAATTTAAGAAATGAGTTAAATATGAACCAGGAAGGTAGATATCTGGATTAAAAGAGTCCCACAGAGATGATGGTGCATTCAGAGGACAGATTCTGTGCTCTTGATGCATGATACAGAACCACCAGTCAAGGCCCATTTCTGTGTGAAGCCAATTTTCCACAAGAGCGTTGACATTGAGATCACAGTATGAACTCTGATACAATCCAGAGACAGAGGTGCAACTTTAAACTGGCAAAATGCCTGCTTGCCCTCTGGCAGCTGATGTGCTCCACTTGAGCAAGTGAGTTGAATTTGTGAAGCAAAAATGCTGAGAGATGTTTGCATTAACTGGCTAACTGTTTCCACTCCAGAATAGGTTAAGTAGAAGAGAACAGAATCAACTTTGTCATTGTGTGAAATTGCTTCCACGGACTAAATAAAACGCATTAATCAACTGGGAGACTAACACTGCAATAAAAGGGACAGTTCAGATCTTTGAAGTGGGGTTCTGTGGAAAGCTTTGAAAGGCCTCAGTTTGGAGAAATAGTTTAATTCTGACTGGATATGGTGAGCGAAAAGCTAGTTCGAGTGGGACCAAAACCAAAGTAGATTACTTGCATTTTAAAGCAACTCCAATCTTATTTCTCCAGGAAATGTCCCAGGCTGCACAAGAAGTGCTACATCTAGCTGCTGGTGCTGCTAGTGGCATTTGCAAGTAACCATAAAATTCAGTGTAAATAACTATGTAATGCTAACTTGTTGGCATTTTGCATGTTTATAAATTGGTGTTTTGGTGAACTACTAAAATCATTTTGATGGAGTTGTTTTTAAGATGGCAACCCACTTTGGCCTTGGCCTTGCAAGGACTAGCCATTAGCCCATCAAATGTCAGTTGCATCAAAGTTCTCCCCTCTTCACTGTCTGCAGCCGAAGGTGAAATGGAATAAAGTTTGTTTTTCCCGTGTATGTTTTTGTCCTGTTGCCAAAATATCTCTTGAACCACCAGACAAATTTTGATGAATCTTGCAAAAAGTAATCAATGGTTCAACATTTACAACTCATTAACTTTTAGAATAATCCAGTTCAAGATGGCCACCGCAACTAATCTACATTAGCTAACACAAAAGTGGCTGTAACTTGGTGTGGTTGTTGCTGCTCATCCACAAAACATACTGAGCGCGACATGTATGATGTTGGGTCCAACCCTGAAAATTACATTATGTACGAACAACTACAACTCCATTTCTCAACACAAGATCTTAGTTTAAAACTCTAGCATGAAAGATGGTGGGTGATAAGCATTCCTTCAAGGAATGCACAACTATGAATAGTCTTTTAAAAAACTAAGATTTTCAATCGTGTTGGCACCTCCTGGTCACACACAATCTGGATTTTGGTGAAAATGTCTGATTCTTTAAAACAGTTTTCAGAATGGAGAATTATAGAACCTGTCAAATCTTAATCTTCTGCTGAAATGGTTTGATATTGTTATAGTTTCCTCCGTTATTAAAGGACCCCAAAAAAAAGTTTTGGGAAACTCTTTAATGTGGTCTGTCAGCATTTTGAGATGGGTAGGTAAGTAGGTAGGTAGACATTTTATTGAGCACAAGGGGGAAACTCAAAATAAGTCTAATTTGTTTTTATATATTCTGATATGTTATTATTGACGTTCTAGTCACTTAGTGGGACAGCATGAGTATTTCAGCTTGCTGGGTATAATAGTGGACAGGGGAAAATAATGCATTTAATAAATTATCCAGAGTAGTGCAGATATGACCTATGTTTTGTTTTCATGCCAGCTCTACAGTTCAGTCATCAGTCAAAAGTATTTTTTGCCATCTAGTGGGTGTCACCTGCATTATGTCTAAATGTAAAATCGAATAAATTAATACATTTCTAGTAAACAAAAGAAAATGTTCTTAATTTTGAACTTTTGTAGAAATTTTATTGAGTTTTATTATTTGGGCAGAAATTCTTACATACATTTTAAACTTCTAAGCTTCACCGTGTTTACTGCTTCAATGTGATAAGACTAAATATTGTCTTTATACCTTTTTGAGCCCATACAGACAATTAAACTGATTTAATTTGCCACAAAACTTGTCAGACATCGTCAATTACACATCTTTTAGTTTAAAAACTCAAAATTGAAGAAGTGAAAAGACCATGACCTTTTCTGCAAGTCTTTTAGTTCTGACATCTATGAAAGCAAGAAACACAGACACCAACCACAAACAAAGGTCCTTCTGACAGGTTTCAGCCGTAATGTTTGTGTCACAGTTCTTTTACTTGCTCTGCTCCAGCTCAATGTCGCTGCTCATCTGCCAGTAAACCTGCAGGGCCTATTTGGTTACAGAGTGTTCAGGAGCGATGAGGTGGGACGTTTGAATCCACCCCCAGAAGCCAGTTGTCTTCAGTCTGAAACGCGAATCCCAGAGTGAGAAGCGGCCTGTCAGTTCCATCAATGTTGGGATAATCCCAAAGAAAAGATGGGGGTTTTATTGGCTTGTGTCTCATTTAAACACCGATACCACCAGTCTAATACAAGAGGTCTTCATTCACTTTCAGTTCACTTTTCTAGTTACAAAAAAAAAAAAAAAAATTGAAGAGATTTATATTTTTTCCATGAGGTGAAGTCTACTTCTAAGGCCCACCATTATTTGAAGTTATAGATATTAGCCTTGGCCGTTCATGGCAGATTGTTTTTAAATCATCTTATGCTAAGAAATGATGGAGTTGTAGCCATTTTGGTCAAACCCAGGTAATGTTATGCACATCCTATTTCAATATTGTGAGACCTTGCGAGATATATTGTTGCTCAGAATTGTGAATGAGCTACTGCCACACCAAATTTTAGCTCTGTATCTGTAGAACTGACTGAGCTACAGCCATTTTTGTGTTCACTAAATTTGATGAGCTGTGGTGACCACCTTGAATTGATATGAGTTAATTGGCTGTAGGTGTATAAGTTGTTTGAGTTGAAATAAAATCCCTCCAGTGGTTCACAAGATATTTTGCTAAGAGACGGACAGGGCTGACACCAACAATTAATGCCAAACTTTAAAGCAGAAATATTGTTCCATGTGTACTACTCAGTACGTGTTGTGGGTAATGCTCAGCTACTATCAAGTTTGAGTTAAAGCAATTTTTGTAGGGTCAGATGACTGTGTTAGCCATTTTGAATATGATCAACTCCAAATGTTAATCAGTTCTAGATGTACATTCAATTATTTACTTTGAGTGTTTTATTATAATACATCTAGTAGCTCATGATATTCTGCAAACAGACACACCGTTGAAACCAAATCTTGCTCGATAAGTTAATGCTCGAAGTACGTGTTGGGAAGGACTCTCAGGTACTACCACACCAAATTTTAGCCATGACTTTAAAAAATTGGCTGAGACGCTTCTGTCTGCCAAGATTGCTTAAGTGTGGCGGTCATCTTGAGTAGTGTAGACTTCGTAAATTTATCAGTAGTAGATGTGTAGATCTAGTGAATATATTTGAGAGTTTCATTAAAATTTATCAACTGGTTCATGAGAAATTTTACAACTACAGTCAAACCAGCATACAGACATGGACAAAAACTATTGCCCCCTTGTCTTTGGTGGCAGTCAATGATCTATTTTTGGATGAACTTTCCTTTAACATCTTTATTTTTAAGCAGTTTACATTACCCCAAATTTCTTTCAACCTACCCACATTTCAGTGTTCGGTATGTGTGGCTCCATTTTGTTGCCATCTGTTGTCCGGCTAAATGAGGCTTGCTTGCTCTTTTACCTTACAATGGTCTAAAGAATCTGATTTCCAGAGGAGCAGCACAATTGGACGTGTTAATGTTTAACATCTGGCACTTTCACTCTCAGCTAATGTTGACTAATTAGCCACAGAGTTAGTGGCTGTGAAACAGTGGCGGCAAGTACCTGGAGTACCACTGATTTCCTTCTACTTCATTATATGAACATAATCAGGTTGTAAATGACATCAAATTCACTGAAGATAAAAAAAGGAAGAAAAAAATAGCAGATCCTTTCAAGCAGCAAAATACAATCCTCTCTTTACTGAGTTGTTCATACTTCATGCAGCATGGATTAAAATGAAATGAATCCAGAGAAACAATTTGTAGCTTGTACATTTTCTGCCTTTCATTGGTTTATAACTTTGAGTTATGCAGTTCCATTAAATATATATTTTTAAAAAAATGCACAGCACTGCTCACCCAGTGGATCAGATCTATTTGTGGAAAATATGAGTATTTTCTTCGACTTTTAGATTGCTGTTTTAAATCAGTTGAACTTCAATGAGCATAATAAATATATCTGACAGGGTCACTATTTTTCCATCTTTTGTACTTTAAAGAATTTTTCTTTTCTAATGTCTTTTCTGCTTCACTGCCTATTCTGTGGTATCTTTGAAGCCATTTGTCACAATTTGTTTTATTTTGTGAAGTGTCTGTTGGTTGATCTAGACCCTCCATAAAGAGCTGGAAATTTGAGTTTTTCATCGAAGCTTGCTTCTTTAGTTGCTTTACTGCATAGTTTTAAGTTGATTATTTGTTTTAAGTCTTGGTTTCAGTCTTCAAGCAGCATGGGTTTTTGACATAAAAATAACCCTTAAAAACTTAAGAAGAAAGTTTACACTCCCAGCACTTTTTAGCAATAAGTCAACCAGCGAATACCAAATTCTGTAAAATGTCAGTATTCAGTCAAATCTTTGCCGCTTTTAAAATCCAGGTGAGTGGACTTTGTAATGTTTTCAAGCTTTTTGTGCTTGCTAAACAGGAGCAAATCAGAGATGGTGCAGCCATCTAATTTAAAAAGCGCTTCCAAAGGGAGACGTGCACATCAAATTGCTTTGCCAGCCAAACAGCATCTTGCTGTGAGGGTGCAGTTTGCCGACTGTAAAGGAGGTATTATTCCCCCTTGGACATAAGAAGATGTATGTGCTGTGGATTTAAGCTGGAAACTCTGGCCAAGTTTGACAGTGATTGCTGGGAGACTGAAAATATAACCAGGAAGTGGATCCTTTTTCTAGCTGCAGCTTAAATGCTGTGTGTGTCTGTCAGATTATCAAAGAAAAGCCCTGGCATCACATTTACCTATGAGAAGGAGAAAAGTAAGCACTAGTGTATCTTTAAAACCCTCTAATATAAACTCTTGCAACTACAGCTCCTGTCTGTAGACTGCCTCTATGTTTGTAAGATTGAGTTAAGAATTGTTGACATTTTAAGGGAGAGTTGCACCAAGAATCAAAATAAAAACCAAATTAAACCTGCAGAGTGTTCCTCTCACTGAACAGCGGACACACTTACATGAACTCCACTGTTTGTGTGTACTTATTTATTTCTTCCTGACTGGATGCACCAAAGTGCCGTCATGGAGCCATCTTGTGCTGTGGCAAGCTGCACGCTGCTCACCGCGTACACACAAATGAGTTTGAAGGGGTGTTCAGTTAACCACTTTCTTTGTGTAGGGGTTTTATGCATGCATTTAAAGGGAAAAAAAACACCTCTTTTTGTTAAGTGCAGCCCAATTACAGCCCCATTATTAAAGATGAGCACCGTTTGTGACATGCATATAGTATCAAATATTCCATTTAAAAAAATAAATAAAAACAAAGGAATTTGGTTCTAAGAGTATATCACAAGTCAGTATAGGACTTATATGGATAGGCTAAAAGTAATAGTTGTAAACTGAGGCAGAGCAGATGGCAGGTGCAAGTAATGATTAAAAAAAGTGACCTAAAAGAGTCCTGCACATTTTACAAAATTTAATCTGCTTCTTGTAAAACCTTAAACAATACCAAATTCATGTCTGTTTACACTTGCTTGAGCAACCTAAATATCTTAAAAAAACAAACAAAAACTAAGTGTAAACCAACAGAAAAATGCTCACTTTACAATAGGTATTCATTTTGAGTAAATCAAGGATTCACTCGCTTGCTTACAAATACATGAAATTGAAAATATCCCCTTGCAAATGCTGCATTTTATGAAAATTATTAGATTTGGTGATATTTTCAGAAATACCTGTATTTTACAAAATGCACATGTTCAAGTAAGAAAAAAAACTACTCTGGCACAGAGCAAAGGCTGTTAAAAATACTGATGTTTTAGGAATTATCACATTACTTGTTGACTCTAAAGGGAAAAAAAATGTAATTCCTTCAGTTTTTATTCAATTTATCTTGTGTCGTCAAATACCACAACTTTAGAAATGCAATTTTTACCCAATAAACTACAAGCTGTTTGCTTTTCATCTTTCTTTGCCATCTTAATGGATTTTTAATGGGTGTTTCAGAGGATCCAAGGAAGGTTGTACTGGTCTTGCTTGACTCGCACCGAACAGATGAGATTCCAGGAAGGTAAAATAAAAGAGTTTATTGATCCAGCAGCTTAATTAAACAAGACTGAGGCTGACTACTTGGACTACAGAGTGAAGGAACTTCACAGCATCTGCGATGACTCCCTCCCCACAGACAGACTGCGTCTGACAACTCCTGCAGACATCCAGATCACACACAACACACACACACAAACACATGTCTACACAAACAGTTTGAACATGTACACAGCTCCGGGCTCAGGAAAGTCACTAAACGGAGAGAAGGAAAGTATAGGAAGAGAACGACAATAGCTTTACAACCTCCCAGAGGATTATAGGATATTTCTTTGCAGAAATACACTCTTGCTGCAGTTTTCACCTCTGGGCTGTTCTGACAACACGTCTTGTTGTGCATTTTGATTTGGCTGCTTGTTATCCTTCCAGCGTTTTACAAGAAGTCAGCACTAAAATAGGAAGAAAAAAAAAAAAAGAATCCAAAAAGGAGCTGTCGCTTTCAACGTTTGTAGTCAACTTTCTACATAAAATATGTTATGCTTTTGAAGTAAACAAGCGCACGTGCAGGTCAGTATCGAACCTGGTGCTGGATTCGGGCAGGCTGTCGCTGGGAGACTGATGGAGGCTGGCAGCCAGGCATTTAGGGAGGAGCCCGTCTGCTTCACGATGTGGCAGAGCCAGGCACCATCCATCTCCATTATACACATCCACATGCCACTGGGCAGGGGACAACTCCTCTGAGAGTGACCGGAGGAGGAGGTGGAGACGTGGTGGGAGGGAGCGAACGACTGTCAAAGTCCTGTTATGCTCCTGTTCTCTGCTTGTGCTGCTCCACAGATTATGCATGTAGCTCTGTAAATCACTGACTGGGAAAGAGGGAGGGGCATGATGTGGATCCATACGTCATGGCAGCTTCTCTATTAGCATTTTACTGACTATTATTTATTTAGATTGGAGAAGACTCACTTTTTTTATTCATTACCCGGTGATTCATGTTGGGGACCTAACGAGTTTAGACAGCTTTGAACAGATGGGTCAGTAAATTAACAACCTCTTAAACCTGAAAGAGTACAGTTTTCTTATTTTTAAGACCATAAAATTTCCCTTCAAATGCATTTACAAAGTCAAATTACTCTGTTTAGTTGCATTTAAGTCCTCTTTTGGGAGCAAGTAAGTGATACTGAGAAGATGGTACCTTGAACATGCGATGTTTCATGTCTGCATCAGTCCATAAATATATCTTTAGTCACTTTATTCCAAGCTTAGAAGTCCGCAAGGTTCATATAAAAGGACTTTGACCCACTCTCCTGGACATAAGCCTTACAATAACAACATGCATGTTAAGCTGCCTTCAGGCCTCCCTTGAAAATGAGATCTGTGGTCTCAGTGGGACTTGCCTGGTTAGATAAAGGTTAATAAATAAATAAAATTCAAAACAGAAATTCCAAATGGTTAAAAGTGAAATTTTAACAAAGGTCTTGCACAATCTGTTTGCAAATTATGTGTAAGGGGTCACTCAGTCAATTTTACAGATACTGACCTAAATTTTGGTGTTGCAGTAACTGAGTTATAACAATTACTGTGGTATTTGAAGGTCAGTTGGCTGTGACAGCCATCTTGAATTGGATTGATTCCAAAGGTTAATCAGTTGTAGATGTTCATCCAACGATAACGTTCTGAAAGATTCATTAAAATTCTTCCAGTCGTTCATGAGATATTTTGGTAAGACACATGCAGACACGGGCAATAACAATGTTGTGTGCTTTCACCTTTTGCTGGTGGTCAATAATGTAAAATTTAGTTTTGAGTTAAACAGTAATACCTAATGTAGTATAAAAAGGCATGGGGTCAGTGGTTGTTACTACAGCTAATCACTACTCAGCTCATAGATGCTAAGATTGTTAGCTATAGGCTCGATTGAATTTCTTCCTTAAGAAACTAAAAAAAACAGTGATTTACCAAATCAGGAGCCTAACTTTCACTACTCAGTGTTCTGGAGGCTTTGAGCATTTTTGAGTTGGAAAGATGTCTCAGCATATAAACTGTACATGGATATCTAAGCTGAAATCGGACTAAATTAGCACAAAGTTTTGTAAATGTCTAAACTTAGCTGTGGACGTTTGCATTTAGCTGAGATTGACAGGAACAATAAATATGTTTTATATGAAACTCAAACTTGGGATTTTTGTCATTTTAGCTCTTCTCGCATCCTTCAACGCTCCCTTTTTAACAGGTTACGTTCTCTCGCTGCTGTCTTTAAGGATCTAATTGAGAAAAATCATGTGCTGTGAGCGCTTTGATTGGCTAAGGCACTGTCATTGTTAATTTTGCTTAGCTGAACTTCAGCTGATAGCTGGATTAGATTGTGTGTAATTTGATAAACAGTTTAATACTTTGCAGGCCACCTGGAATGACCCGGGGCCACCAGTTGACTATCACTTGGATAGATTGCGCAAGAGTTTTGTAATTTTCATTTTGATCATTCATCATCCAAAGACAATTAGAAGCCCACGAGTGGCTTATTTTGGAACCGGTTCTATCAAAAAGAGTTGGACCCATTTATGAGCAAAAACATCAGCAACACCTTAGTGACTTTTTTTGTTACCACACATGATTTTCTCTATACTAACATATTAAAGTGTTTTTATTTGCGACTAACAGTCTTAGACTTTATTATTAGCGTCGTGTCTAACATCATTTTGGTCTCGCCAAGGGGAAAGTCTGGCTCCAAGATCTTGTGGGAGGTGAGTTGTTGCAGGAAGATAACGGTGTAAAAGTGACTGAGAGCAGAGGCAGATGTCAAGGGAAGAGTGAAATAACATTACACAGCTGAGGTACATAAAGTGTGGCTTTCTAAAAACAGTGTAGGTTTTTTTTTTTTTTTTTTTCTCCCTCAAACTGTGGCATAAAATGCTGAGCCAGACTTTGTGGGGTTTTCATAAACTACATTTGGGGGACTGGGACATACTGAAGTTGTGGCTAGCTGTGTAACGCATTGATTTAAACACATATAATACCCCTTGCAGACCATCAGGTTTTAAAGGATTGACTTTTATTATTACAATAATAGCTAGCCTATTAAATCTGAGGGGAAAATTCAGTCATTCTGTAGCAGGTCTCTGCACAATTGGAACTGCAGTCATTTTATCTGCTGAAGTTCAGCCTCCTCTGGCTGTAGCTCTAATCTCATAGTTATCTCTGTATCCAAGGCTTTTATAAAATGAAAGCATTACTTGAAGGAATGCATATCGTCTGCTGGTTTAAATGCCTGTGTGCATGTGTGTGTTATTTGTTAGCGCATTGCCAAGAAGGAAAGACAACAGGAGTTACCTTAAAGAAGCAACAGTTGCTAGTCAGCAGTTTTATTAAGTCAATTTTATTTATAGTTCACCCTTAAAGATAAAAATCACAAGGCTATGAGCCTGGGACTATGAGAAGCATAGTCCCTGCATCATGTCCTGGGTCTTCCGCTGGGTCTCCTTCCGGTGGGACGTGCCTGGAACACCTCACCAGGGAGGTGTCCAGGAGGCATCCTAACCAGATGCCCAAGCCACCTCAACTGGCTCCTCTCGATGTGGAGCAGCAGCGGCTTTACTCTGAGTCCCTCCCGGATGACCGAGCTTCTCACCCGATCTCTAAGGGAGAGCCCAGACACCCTGCGGAGAAAACTCATTTCAGCCGCTTGTATCCGTGATCGAAGTGGAAGAAGATGGATGGATGGATAGTTTAGGCGGTATCAAATTAAAGCATGAATGGCAATTTCTACATTAATTACAGCACTCAGTTTACCAGTATTTCCTAACTGAAAAAACAAGAATCAACAACACTTTTGCCGTATGGGTCAAATGACAGATTGCTATCAAAAATCACTCGGAGGCTTTTAATGGTGGGTTTAAAATAAGTGGGAAGGAAAGTCAGTTTTCCAGCAATCCGACAGACCAAGTCAGCCAGAACACAAATAAGAACATACAGGTTCTCCTTATCAAGCTGGAGAAAGTTATCAGACAACCAGGATTTTACACCTTTCAAATACCTTTGCAGGACAAATACTTTAAAAACATTGTTAGGTTTAAAAGTAATAAAAAGCTGAAGATAATCAGCATTGTTATAAGAGAAACCACTAAAAGAGTTCAAGACTGGATTGTAGTTATGAGGCAGGGTCCAGTTTTATTCCCTTATACAAAGATTTATTCTGTTTTCACTGCTCCAAGCTTCAAATTGCAGTCTTTACTTGCAGCTGAAGAAAAAGTTTTGAACTTCAGTTTTATCTTACTGATGTTAAACATTGTGCACATTTCAGAGACCGCCACTTTTTCAAAACGCCTATATATGATGTATGGATGACTGCAGGTTTATGTTTTAGGAAAATGCTCAAATTAAAATATCAAAACTTCTGGCATGTAGTCAGACATCTAGTTTAAAGAACATTAAAATAATTGACCTGAAGTTTTAAGTAAATTAAACCATATAAAACCCCATATGGAAAAATATGTGTACTAGATTTAATAGGAACCTAAACTTAGAATTACTATAATAATGCTGAATTTTGTTTTTTGTATATGTTAGAAGCTTTGACTTCAGCCTGTTCCTTTTTCAGTTGTTTTGTTTGGTATCTTCAATGTGATTGTTATATTGACCGCAAATTCAGTTAAAAACAACAAACTCATTCACCCATTTTTGGTGCATAAAGTTGCCAGAAAACTTTGGCACATTTTCACTAAGTTTTGAGTGAAAAAAAAAACCTCTTAGAGCATGTGAAAACCCAAAAAGATCACACTGACATGGATCACTGAACCTACATTGTGTTGACTGACCGTGAACATATTGCAGAACAAAAGAACCTTTCAGTCTATCTCCAAAAGGCCTCGGTTTATCTGTGAATACATTATTT
>JAOXNZ010000110.1:9035611-9047508 GCA_028566095.1 Kryptolebias brasiliensis
CCTCTCATGTCTTCTACCTTCTGCACACCACTTTCTCCTGATTTTGTGGAGTTGAAGTTTGTTCTGTCGGCTATTAAATGACATTGTTTTACATAGCCATTAAAGTGCAAAGAAAAGAAATAAACTTTTTTTTAAATCTTTATACAACAGAGTAGTTTGTTGTTTAAAAGTTATATTTAGTAATTAATAATTTGTAGTTTAAAGTTGAATTATGAGATTCCAGAAGTCTTAGATTTCCTGTCCAAAGCCCTTTTCACACTGGATGGCAGCTTTACTATAGGGTCTTGGCGACGTCTTCAGGCATAAAATAATAGTCTTTTGGCTAATTCTGGCTTTTTTTATTCTTGAATTGCCATGTGTTTTTATTAAATTACACTGTCCCCTTTGAAACAAATAAATTAAATCAAATATTAAGAACAGACTGGGGTCCCCATTTTGCGTGATACAGTGTGATAGCTCCACCGTGGTTTTCTGCATGGTGGCAGAGTATTGGGTCCCAGGGAGATTGTGGGGACAATATGGCAGCAAATTCATTATGTGGGGTTTGTTCGCACCTCTACTGCTACTCTACTCCATTCCTGCTGCATGCTTTCATTGAGCACGCTGTACTAAATACATTTAACTTCACTACTGGTTGCTTTAATCAGATTTTTAGCAAATTTATAAATGACAAAGCAAGGGCTCCATAGATGGACATTCTTCAATATAGAAGTGTCCTGGTCCATGAAGATTAATGTCATTAGAGGAGAATGAAAGTTGAGTATGGGGCAAGTAAATTTATGCTCTATGGGGTGACAGCTGGTAAAAAAAGGTTTGGATGAAAAACAAACGTTTGCATTTTAGATGTAAGATCAGACAAAAGAAATTGTTCTTTTAAGGTTAAAGAAGTAGTCCAGTTAACTTTGAAGTGATGTCTTGTCAAATATTTATTAGTAATTACTTTATTAGCTGTAACATCAGTTATGAAATGCCAGTATGATCAGTTTTATTATGAGATTTATAGTCATTTTTGTCATTGAGAACTAATTTCTAAGAAAAAAAACCCACTTGTAATATTTTCTTTTTCACAAGAAAAAGTTTAAAAGTTAGTTTTTTAAAAAATTCATGTGAATCCAATGTCACCATGACCCAAAGCAAAGTGACTGACAGTTTTTCAGTAGCTGAAAATTATGTGCTCTGTTTGAGAAATGTCATTCAATGCACTAAAGAAAATACCGACCTGCTCCCTGAAATTATCTTTTTTTTTCTTCCTGTTTTCACAAAATTGCTGTTCATTACTTGAAACATCCTTGATTTTTTTTTAAAAGCTTTTCTTTTTTTTACCTTTTGAAACATAATTATTTGTAGATTTTTAACTCTCTATAGTTTGAGATCATAATTCTTTTGAGTACATTTTTATCCTTGAATTGCTGACCAAGTGAGTAAACTGACTCGGACTCATTTAAAGATGTGCATACGGCGTCAGTGTGAATCAAACTCGAGCGGACGCTTTTCCCAACGCTCAATGTTCTGAATTGTCTTGTAGCCAGCAGCACTTTTGGGCTCGTGGGTATAAAGATTGTGTGGTTTAAGCAGTCTGCAAACTACAAGACCACCGTCCTTTGGTTGTGTTTATCATCCAGATTTCATCAGGTCAAAATCTTGTTGTGGAGATCAAAACAGTCTTTGAAGTCTCACATACTCTTTTGATGTTTTTTAAAAAAACTGGATGGCTGAAGGTTAACCAGTCAGTTGGACAAAAAAATGACCCATTTTCTTATTTTGTAAGACAGATTGTCTCATGTCAAAAGGCTGTCATTCCTCATAAAAACAAAGGCCAACTTCATGAAAAACTTGAAGAAAAAGTAATGTTGCACCTTTTTTATTGGATGTTATTACACAGTGAAACTGTCAAGAACTTTGTTAACCTTTAAACCTTTTCAGTTTCATTTCACTAATGTTTCAATTTGCTTTTATCCAATAAAAATCATGCAGCAATGAATTCCTGAGTTTTTTTAAAAAAAGTACCTGATTACAAATAACAGGAACACTTTACATACAGATTGACTCTATTGGTGATGGAGATGAACACCAAATGCAAAAACTAAGTGACAGTTTTAGGTGTAAATCTACTCACAAAGTCGTATATCTTCGTAACGGAGTTTGTAAAGTGGTGGTTAAACAAGTCACTGGCTTTTTGTCTTGGGAACTTTGGTCCAAATCCTGTGTGAGACCTTGTTTTTCCTCCTAGGTAGCCTTTAGAGACCATAGTTCAATTATTTAAATAATGACCGTTATGAATTATATGAATCAATACATGTGTATAAAAAAAGGAAACAAGAACAATCTCCCTTTGAAGCCATAGGGAAAGTTAATGGCTTGTTTCAGAATTTGTGCACTATAAAAATATTGCACACCAAGGGCTGCAGTGAGGCACTGGAAAAGATTTGTACATTTGTGTGTGTTATGTGATTCTCTTCAGTTCTTTTAAATCAATACTTCAGCTCTCAGGTCTTCATGATTTGAAATCAAATGAGCCACTGGTATGTTAGGTCACATCCTTCTGTAATTAGATGTACCACCTCTGGAGGTGGAAGGTTTAACCCCATGATCACTAGCGTCCCCTGTACTGGGGGCAGCAGCACTTTTGCGAACAAGATCAATCCAAACACATACTATACATTAACCAATATATGCATATTGCACATCCATGTAATGGGGAAAAGCTCATCTAAATTATAGAAATGTAGAAATATTTTCTACGTCAACAACACCCAGTTTCAATGCTAAGCAGCTAAATGAAAAAAAAAAGTTACTAGACGCTAAAGAGGCATATCCGGTAAAACACAAAGCAACAACAGCACAACATGGTCCTTCCCACAGAAACTACCTATCAGATTAAAACCGAAGCTCTGCTCTTTCCAATGATACCAGAATTCCCGCGCTGCATGCAAAACTCACTGAACCAGCAGCCAAAGAAGACGAAAAACATGGCTCATTTCACGAAGCCAAAAACATAAATTCAGTCCTACCTTTGCTGTTTCATGGTTATAATCCGTGTAGGAGTAAATATTTCCTCTCAACACCTGTAACTTATTGTCTCTGCGTCATACTCACGTGATTCCTGATTGTTTTCAGTTTTTTCTGTCTCCTGGATACCGTATACAAAACTCTGACACGACACTCCCTCGATTAACGGCAAATGCATTTCCCTAGGTGTGAATGATGTTAGCGTCCTTATTTTTTGCAAATTGGCTCTGACGGTTCAGTGGATATGTCAATCATCCAAATCGGCCAATGGGCTCCTGAGAAACTGCCCCACGTAATTTACAATGTTTGAATGGAGAACTGAATAATTTTTGAATGAGTAAATATATGAATTGTGGATTTTTTCAAAGAACTCCCAAAAACAATTATTAGATGTAATGACTTATCTATGATGAGATGTAAGTGATTGAAAAATAATCTACGGAAAAAGCTGAGAAATTTGAAATGGCACACATGGTGCCAAATTGTGCCAAAATGGCTAATTTGGAAGGTTTGCCTGATCTTTTATCAAATAATACCTTTCTAAAACTTCTATACTTAACTTTTTTTTCATGAAACTTGGCACAGCAAAAGGTCAGATTCTGTACTCTGGTTTGCTAGATGTTTTGGATTTCAACTGCATGCTTTCAATGGGATATTCACATATTTAACTGCATTTTTTAGGCGTATATGTTTTTTTTCTTATCTGCTGTGCCATATTCATTTACTCTCCCTCAGTAACAGAGTTGTTTTTTAGACCTCCAGAGTATTCTCTGGAGTCTTGCCTTTGTTTTGATACCAAAACCATTCAAATAAACCCTATAGTTCCTGAGATATATTCAAATCATTTTGGGCATGTTATTTACAAGCATATTTCTCAAAAATAGGCCCAGGGACTAAAGTTATAATACTGTAACTGTCTTTACCTGTGTCTGTTAGCAAAATATGTCATGAACCACTTGCTGGATTTTTAATAAAACTCTCAAAGTAATCATTGGATGAACATCAACATCTAAATATCTTTTGGAGTAAACCTGATTCAAGATGGCTATTACAGCCAACTGGCCTAATCAAACAGAATATTGGCTGTCATTGTTTTAGATATTGAGCTAAAATTTAGTCTAGTAGTAGCAGAAACTCATTCACAATGCGTAGTTTGAGCTTTAACAGATCGGGTGAGATCTTTGTTTTTAAATTTTAATATGCAAGGCAGCAGGTGAAATGAATTTCTTCAAGAACTGCTACTTTCATTAAATTACCTATATAGCAAACTTTTTTATTTACGGTTTTATTTCTCCATTATGTTAAGCTCCTTTCCAGCCAAATTCATTGATCTATGAGTTGAGTGTAACTTCTTTTCTAATCAGTTTCTCAGTTTTTATTAAGCGATTTTCATTTAAATTGACCCTACTTGTCTAATGCTACACAACATATTTTACACAAGCTCAAGATGAAGCACATTGCCATGTTAGTATAGAGACACTATTAAAATATGCATGTAAAGAACATAACAAATGAAAAGAAGTGCAAACACATTTGACATTTTCACCCGTAATGCAGGCTAAGGAGTTCCTCTTCATTTTTCTCCAGTTATACAAACCAGCTGGATCAGGTTGGGGTGTGTCTATCTTTAATAAAATATTTCTCCCCCAGCACTGTCTGCCTCACATACTAAATAAATTCACAAGCCACACTTGACATTCCTGCAATGTTTCACCCGCACAAGCAGCAGTCCTGGTAATTTAAATGGCTAAATGACACAATTTGCGCAATGAGATGAAAGCATTTATACCACGATTGGCCTGTGGACACAAAGCGTAAGGGCTGTTCTATGAACAAACACACTAAAGGTTGAAAATACAGACACATTGGGTAAAATTTAGTAATATTTGTTTGTAATACTTTAAAAATCAGGCTGATTTGTTCAGTTTTTTACCTTTTGAAAATGTCAAAATTAATTCAAGTAACGTGTGATCGAACTGATTTCTGTCTAAAAACCTTGTCAAAAAGGTACCAATTGATGAACACCAAAGCAGTTAATCTCAACAGATTTTCAATTTCAAAACTAAAGTTTCAGTGCTTTTAGTCAGCGTTTTGTCTTATTTATACATTTTTAAAATACCTCAAAAGAAAAGCCTTTTTTTGCCAGAGAAAAGAGAAAGGTTGTAGCCGTTTTGGTCAAACCTTAAAATGCTTTCTTCAATCTCAGGCGATATTGTGAGCTGTTAGTAGCTGAGTCATCCCTTATTTATACTCTGAACACTACCACAACAAGTTTTAGCTCAATATCTGTAAAATTGGCTGAGTTATGGCCATTTTTGTGTTTAAAAATGTCAGGTGGATGTGGTTGCCATCTTGAATTGGTTTGCCTCTAGAGGTTAATCGGTTGTAAATGTGCATCTGATGATTACTTTGAGTTTCATTAAAATCTACGTCTGACAAACAAACATGTGCTCAGACTCGGGCAAATTGTCCATTTGCCTTCAGGGCAGGTGATAAAAATGAAAATAAAGAAGCCAAATTTGGTTAATTTGCTCTTGTTTCTCTTAGCTGGAAAAGTTTCAACTGAATATTTTCTCTGCAAATCTATGCTTCTCCTGTTTGACAAACTAACTTATTTTATTATTAATAAACTTCATTATCATCATTCTGAAACAAAATACAGCAGGGTTTTCCATTCATATAAATGCAAATAACATCCATAGTAAGAGACGACCATATGGAGAAACAATTGAGATGCAGTAGATTTAAAATAGATTTTATTTATAATAACACTTGAAAGTGGTTGAGCCGCCACATCCCTCACATTTTCCTTTACATACCCTAAATTCTCACTGAAGTTGGCATTCAGCTGCATCTCCTGACAGAAATCTTGTATTTTCCCTCTCCCACAGTCATGTTCTGCTGGAGTTCACCCCAGAGGGCTTTAATATCTACATTAATTCCCTCTGGTGCATTATAATAATGCTCCCTGAGTGTTAGTTAACAGGTTGCTGTTCATTTCATGCTGTTTTGCTGAGTTATTCCAGCAGGGAGGAACCCCTGAAGGTAAATCCTACAAATGTTTATGAAATGTGCGTTTCTGTCAGGTCTAAATCCAAGTGTTCTCTTTAAAAAGGCCAAATATAGCACGAGTACATAAAATATTATTCTTTAAGTGGACTTCACTCAGCTTAAAATGTTGGGTTCCAAACCTTTTTGAGCTGTAACCTTTGAAGACTAGGAGTTTTATTTAGCTGCCACTTTTATCCTAATTAACGTACAAAGTTTGTAAATTTGTATGATTTGGCAGTGTATATCGTCACCATTTCTTCTTCCTAGCAAGAAAAGTACAGAGTACGACTGGGTTTGCCCTTATATGCAGAGGAAGAGTTGAGATGAGCTGTGGGCAAAAAGCAAAGTTTGGAACAGGAATAATTTCCATATTTATAGACCCACATATGTTAGATACGCAAAGATTTAGAGGTACTTCTATGCATTTTAAGTCAAGAAAGGGGCTATTTCCATACCAAACATTTTTTAAGACAAGAAATCTATTGATCAGAAGGTGTTTCTTTTGGGAAATTAATGCTATGAGAAATCATTAATACTTAGCATTAACATTACCTTGTCATCTTGTCATCTTGGACTTATTGTTGTTTTGCGCAAGGTCGTCTTCTGCTCCACACTTCAACATGTACTGTTAGTCAAAAATATTGTGCTGATGGTTTGTCAGAGCACAAATCCTGATAAGTACCTTTTTTGCTTTGAATTCTTTAAAAAAAAAACAACTTCCCACCATGTGAAGAAAAGTTAAGGAGTGCAGGGTGTTTTTTTTATATTTTACAACTCTTTGTGAGCTTTTACTACTTTAAAGCTAAATATTTTATTTTAAAGTGAAGTTCTGTAGAAAATATATGCATATCTTACCTGTTGTAGACGGCTCTTTGAACAACCTCAGTTTGGAAAAGTAAGTTAATTTTGATGGCCTCACTCAGACCTATCAAATCCCAATGCTAAAGCGTATTGGTGTCTGAAAACCATCCAATCCTAAGCCATTTAAATTGTTTTGATTCATTTGGATTCACAAGTTCCTCTGTATGAACAGAAACAGAGTGATGTCCTAGAAGTGCTACAGCTGCCGTTTGTGCTTTCACACTACCATAGATTTATTTGTAAATAACCATGTAAAATTGACAGTGATGTAAAGGTTTATAAAACTATTTCTCAAAACTGAGGTAGTTCAAAGAGCCACCCACAACAGGTAAGATATTAATTCTTCACAACCTGTCTAAAGAACCACACTGCATAGACCTAAGCTGATGTTTTAGAGTATTTTGCTCAACAAAGTCTGGCATTTTCTTCAGCAATAAACATTTTGACTATATTGATTATACTGTAAGACAAGCTATGAAATGTTTAAAAGTTCATCATCTATCACATTCCTGCAGCTGTTATCAGATCACTCGTGGTTTGTGGAAAGTGTCATCCTTGAATACTATTCAATCCAACTTTGGTGCTAAACTGTGGACAATCCCACGTGACATCACCCATCGTGTGCATAACTTCCTATCTCCCTTACACATTGCAGAATGACAGCACTCAAACACCCCACCCAACCTGCCGGTGTCCATGTCTCCAAGTGATTAATGGATGTTCATCGCACTGCACACTCTAGTGCATTTAGCTGCTTGATTGATGGGCCTCAGCGTTTGACAGATGGACAGATGTGGCATGGCAGAACACCCTGGCAGGAACTGAAACCACGGTTCTGCAACCACCAGCGGGAACTTCCTGTTTAGAAAGGATAGACGGAGAGAAAATCCTTGTTTTGTCCAGAAATTAAACAGCTGACATTGACTGGAAATGCCAGTGACAAAATATAAGAGGTTAAAGGTGACCAGGTTGTTGAGTTCCTAGGTATAAGCTCTCATTTGTATATATATTAAAAAAAAGACTTTTTATATGCCTGTCCTAAGACGGGACGTATTAGGATGTCATCTGTCCACCCATCTGTGAACAATTTCTTGTCCGAGCTCTAAATTGATAATGCTTTAAGATAGAAAAGTCAAACTGCGTAGCTGGATACCTCATGGTTAAGGGATGATCCCTATTGATTTCAAGGTCATGCGGCCAAAGTTTAAAGTCACAGGTGACCCCTTTATGAAAACCTTGTTTGTGCTCTAACTCTTCAACCGTGTAGCGTAGGAATGTCAACCTGCATAGTTGGACACCTCATGGGCTGGGCATTATCCCTATGGATTTCAAGGTCACGGGGTCAAAGGTTAAGGTCACAGGTGACCCCTTTTTTGAAAACCTTGTTCGTGCTCCAACTCTGGACACATAAATTCAGGATTGTTGTTTGAGGGAATTCATGCTTTGGACTTTAATTGAACAATTTTCTGACGGGTGTGTTGTGGACTGTTGGTGGTACTTTTGTTAACCATAAGCTTAAGATGAAGCTTTCACAGAGAGACTTTAATAAAAAATAATAAATAAATAAATAAAAAAAAGCTTGCCTGAGGGTTTTATGGTGACTCAGTTGGCTATACATGAAGAACATTTGATTTAACTCACACCGATCGCTTTTCAGCTCTAAAACTGATTCAGGAAGCAGATGAGTCATGATAAAACAGTTTTACATAAACCTACCATTAAATAGATCTTAAAACAGGCAGGCACGACCAATCAAGGATATTTATGAAAGAAGTAGACATGTCGCCGTGATCTAAGGTTAGAATCTAGTAAATGCACAATTTAACTCTTTCAAATTAAATCTTCTTTCACAGAATAAATCTCTGCCACAGACAAAGTAACTTTAAACTGTTTCCCTGTCTTGAAAATGTGATTTGATTTTTGTTTGTATTTATTTTTCTCCACAAGATGCATTTGGTCCAACAGTTTTTATTGAAAAAGTATTTAACCTTTTGTTCTGTCTAAAACATGTTTTTACGTTTCTCTCGGAGTCTGAGGGAAATCTCCTCCTTTGCTTTATTTATTTACTAACCAAAAATAGGCTAATTTTTGTAATGTTATAATTGTTTTTTTTGTAATATTTTGCTACAAACATGATCAAAACAGTCTTCTAAAACAGATTTATTGTAACTATAGTAGTCATTTTTCATTTCTGTATCTTTGCTTTCGAGCAGCCAGATTCTTGTAATCTTTTAAACTGGTCCTGATCAATATTTCTTCAAGCTTTTTGAAGGCTTTTGAGTTTTGTTGTTTTGGTTTTTCCTGACTTTTGCTACGTATTTTCAGTTTTCACTCATTTTCAGTCCAGTACCTGACCATTTGTTTTTGTTTAAGCCACTTAGGTCTGACCTACAGTATGACTCCCGATGAACCAGTTTTAACAAATAACAGAGAACTTGGCAAGGAAACATTTTTAAATTTGATCTGTAGACAATTTATTCCTAGCAGCCTTTTACAAAGACAGTTTATCATGTCTTTAGTTGAAGCTCTGAAAAACAGTTTAACACACAATGATATTTTAGCACCACCAAAGTGATTCCTACAAATGTGACCTAGAGAAGACCACCAGCTGAAGATCTTCAAATCTTGTTCATCTGCTGTAGATCCTTTATAGGCCAGTCACTTCTTTTGCCCACAACTTTTCTACTTTCCTCATTTTCTTCCTTTTAGAGCGCACGCTACACAATATTCTCTCATGGTCACGTACAAAGACTGGACTAATGAGTAAATCAGCTGAAGTTAAAGGAACTTCAGAAAACCCAGAGAATTAAAGAACAAGACCATTTTTAAATATTACAAGACCATAGCTTCATGGATGCAAAGTATGAAGAAATTAGGGGTAGTTAAACACTTTTGCAAAGACCAAAAAATTTAAATGGTATTTTTTGGACTTGAGAGGTTCTCAACCTGAAACAGGTAGAATGCTCCCTCCAGGTCGGAAATGTGTCTCTGCCTCACGTGGAGGAGTTCAAATATCTGGGCGTCTTGACCATGAGTAATTGGTAGAAGATGGATGGATGTTTCAGGAGTTTATTGTGATATACAAAATGTATTGCAGTATTTTTAAATCCTTCTTTAGTCATTGTAATAATGTTTAAGTCTACGCTATAAACATTAATATATCAACCTTGTTCTTTCACTGAGACTGAACTTACAAAAGTCTTTTCACATAATCCATCCCCAGAAGTGATTTTTCACCTGTCCAGCTCTAGGAAAACTAAAACTTAAAGCTCAGTCTGTAAAACTTTCTGCTTGGGTTGTCTGGATGTGAGGGAGAGTGAGCTTTGATGCATTAAAAGCGCCTGGGGAAAGCTAAGTGAATTCAGTGCAGACATCTGAGAAATGGTTAATTTGTACTCAATATATGCAATATAGTATATATCAAAACAGTCATTTTTGATATCACATCTGCATCTTACATGTATATGTCCTTTCTCTAAAAATGAACTGTACATGGACACCCCCACCATCACCACCCCTCCCAAAAAACGCCCTAAATTAATAACACTCCTGACTCAGCCTTATTGCTTTTCCCCCCATTAAAAACATAATTCAAATAAGGAGTTGGTGAACACACCCATGTAAAACTTTTTCACTCGTACAAACCGAATTGAAACACAAACCATTGTCTTTTTTTTTTTTGTCATCCATCTATATATAAAACAAGACTTTTCTCATGGTATGTGGCGCCATCTCTCCAGCATCGATCCACATCAGTAAAGCTCACTTTGCTGCGTTTGAGCTCCAAGACAGAAGCAGAGTGAAACTCTGTCTTGGTGTTGCTGAAGTGAAAGCGGTGGTTTCTGCAGGGAGAGGCAGACAGAGTCATAAATCATATGTCGACTAATGGCAGCTCCAAATGAGCCCTCTCATCAGACAAGACAAGTGCCTTGCTTTGTGTGCTACTTCAGGCTCCAGTCTAACATCTGTGCGCTCTGAAGCAGCTCGGTGTGAGATGTGTGTCGCCCTTGTATTCATTAGGAATTGTCTACTGAGGCCTAACAGTTCAATTTAGTGCAATTTAGAGCAAATCTGAGTGATAAACACTCGAGAACGGAGTATTCTTCCTCTGAGATGTTCGGTTACTTATCCATTATTAAAAAGTAGAATAATATTATAGATACTCTGGCTATTTCTATTCAGAAAAGTAAAATTCAGACTTCCCCCTCCCTCCCCCCGTAAGCATTTGACAGCAAAAGCATTAACTTCTTCTGCTTACTTTGTGTTGTCATTCTGAGATTGCAGATGTGCACTGGTATTAATACTGTTTTTGGGTTAACTGCACTACAGCATTATATGTATATAATACTGCTGGTTTGCCGACTCTCTATTGGAAAGAGATGATGTTTGAAAGATTTCTCACCAGTAAAAAAAGCACTTTTGTGTCCTTGTGGTCCCTGTGAGGAAATATTCTAACAAGGATAACAGTAATTGTCCTCAGAGTATCTCCTCAAATGTTATTTCTCTACCTCTGGTTGTTTTGGAATAGTCTTCTTTGACTGTTATGTGATTGGTGCCATCTTTCAAATAGGAGTTTTATCACTGCAGCTGCATATCACTGAGCCACACAGTTACAAAAATCACACAGACTTCGGGGTTGAGTGCATGGTTGAGTGTTGGTGAAAGCATGAATTTTGTCTTATGAGACCAATGTTGGAATTTTGGAGCCCCATTCTTGTTTGGTACTTGAATTCAATCGTTCATCGTTGTGGCCTCTCCTTTATCAGGTTTTTTGTTTGATTCATAACGAATCAAATGTTTTCATTTGTTGACAGGTGAGGGATTCATGAAGGCTTGCTTAGCTTCATGAGTTATCATCAGTATTGTTGTTTTTTTTTAATATACAGAATGTGGTTTGATTTTATATATAATATAATATATAATATTTGACATTGTCTTACAGAAATCAGAGATATTCCTTATAAAGATAATCGTAT
>JAOXNZ010000110.1:9100551-9119011 GCA_028566095.1 Kryptolebias brasiliensis
CTCCACTGGCTGCCTGTGCATTTTACAGTTCATTTTAAGAATCTTTTACATGGTCTTGCCCCATCTTACCTTTCTGACTGATGGATCTACATGCTCATGTGCTTGACCTCTGCATCCCGCTGCACGCCCACAACATCCACTCTAAGATAAAGTATTTTGCCCTGCGGTTGCTTGCTTCATTGGCTACAGGCTAATAGCACTGA
This sequence comes from Kryptolebias brasiliensis, assembly GCA_028566095.1. Taxonomy (NCBI): domain Eukaryota; kingdom Metazoa; phylum Chordata; class Actinopteri; order Cyprinodontiformes; family Rivulidae; genus Kryptolebias; species Kryptolebias brasiliensis. The sequence goes on from JAOXNZ010000110.1 coordinate 9,100,755, forward strand.
CCTCAATCACAATGAAAACGTTTTAAGTGCCATCTGCTTTCTGAGCTTAAAGGCTTTACAGACCTACTCTTTGACTCTGGTTTGTCACTACGGAGCATAATACAGTCAGCAACAGTCTAAACTCATCCGAACTTTAGCCACTTTCCCGTCACCTCTTTCAGCGCCTGAAAATGGAGGTATAATGTGTTGTACAAGTGGAGTGAATGACAGATATATTACATATTCCACAGTCACCAAAAAGATTGAGGGATACAATGCTGAGTTGCTGCAGGTTATTTAACTTACAAAAAAAAAAAAGTTGTCAAACTTTAGGATTTTTTGTTTTCCTCAGTGGATGACGGATCAGTAAAATTATGCGGTACCGAGGCAGCTGTCAGAAAAAAATTGAGTACATTTGAGATTGATCTGTCTTCGTCTGATTGCCGTAAAATCAAGAAAGGTGCCTCTCCTTTGTTCTGATGTGTTCATGGCAGGGCAAAAGGCAGGCGATGATGTTTATTCTCTTGTTTGTGTTCATGTGTTCATTGCACAGATTTGAATGAAACTTGCAGAAAGTAATCACTGGACATAAATCTACTCCTAATTAACTTTTGGAGTTAATCTGATTCAAGAAGGCTGCCACAGCTGATCAACCTTTAACACAAAAATGGCTATAACAGATATTGAGCTAAAATTTAGTGTTATAGTGAGAGTCAACTCTAACACATACTGAATGTGTCATCTCGAGATATTGTGTGACATCTGACATTCCTTCAAGGATTGTTAGGTCTTTAATTTTTCAGTAAGATTGCTGAAACCTTACTTACAAGTCTTAAATGGCTTGAAATGATGCCATGTTGTTGAACCCACCCAATAACCGATCTGGTAAAGTCAGGACAGGAATGAATTGGAAGACCAGCTCGAATAACTGTAAACTTCATATTTACTTTTTCAGAAAACCTTCCATGGTTCACAATTTAAAAAAAGACAAAGAGAAGGTGCAGTGAGTCATAGTTTGACTCATTTCAACAGCAGAATATCAAATTTCTGCAGCAGGATTAGAGGTGCGTCTGGCAAAGCTGAGCAGCAGACAGCTGACAGATGATACCTCAGATCATTTCGATGTAATAACAAAAACAAAACAAGAACCAAGACATCATCATGCAGTCAAGCAGAGCCTTCAGCTCAGGCTGAGCTTTTGTACAGACAGGTTGCAGTATCCATCATTAGCCTATTCACAATTATATGGATAGATGCAGACATGGTCATACAGGTGGATATAATATAACATAACCTCACCCTAATTGCTATCGCTCTGCTGATTATGCCAACACCCACACTGTTTGCGGTTGCAGCTTCCTCCTCCACCCATCCTCCTCCTCGTCATGTGTTTTTTTTAATAATGAGCTGTGGTTAATCCAGCTGATGACATAATGATGACTTTTGGGAAATAAAAAGTTTTGAAATTCACATAAGAAGCTGGAGCTCTTTTAAATATTGGAGACCTCCTTTTTGGTGCCAGAACCTAGTGGCTGAGAGTGGTATTGCTCTGAATTTGTGTTTATCTAATATACAGTAAGCAGGCATTTCTTGTATCTCTAATTCAAGTTAATTAAACTTGATGCAACATATGGATCAACATCTGTTTGAGGATTTTTCATTGGGATAAAGACTAAGTGGGTAGTCAGTATGTACCGCATTACTTTCATACTTTTTCTCTAGTCATCTCCATCTTGTTTTTGTTTTTTTACAGTTTCCTTCAGTTTATTTATTTTATCAGCACACACTTGAAGTTTAATAGTTAGAGGGTCAAGATAAAGCAGAATAAGAAAAAAAAATGGCTTTATTTTTTTGATTCTTGGGAACAGTCTTAAAATAACTTCCTGCCTCATTGTTTGGCAAGTCTACACAGATACACCAAAACAGTTTTGTTTTATTTTATTAGTTTTATTTTTTTACCTTTGATTTTTAAATTGAAAAATATCAACGTCAATGAGGACAGGACCATTTTACTTATTTCTCTATGACTGATATTAAAGGAGCAGTGTTTAAATTGCAACGAAAATGAGATTTGTCTGATCATAGTTTTATTAATTTGTTTGTCTTATTAGTTTTGGTCATTTCAGAAATTTTTCTTGTAAACACAGTACTGTTCTGAGGAATATTATCCAAAATGGTGTAGTAGCTATGCCAGGCTTGTATGTGGCGCTGTAACGCTGCCATGAAAATACTCCAAAAACAGGAATCAAGGTGTGGAACATGTGCATAAAGCTGGCACTCTGGGATAACTCAGCGAGGACAAAAAAAGTATGTTCTCAGGTTGTAGGTTAGAATATAGATGAGGCTATGATATCATAGTTTTAAAGATTAAAAATAAAAGCACAAAGGTTGAGTTTCAAGATTTATGTTTTTTACACTGGGACTAATTTTTAAAAAAATATAATTTTGGGGCTCTTAAAATACTGTTTTCATGAGAACACAGTGCTGAAATGATTGAAAACTTTTGTGTATATATAAAAAATGTTCCTGTGTGGACCGTCCCCAAATATCTAGACAGGTCTTTATTGAAATCAGTGTTGGAAGATGGCTTTCCTCTATGAAGACCTTTTTTTTTTTTAGGAAGGGTCAAATGTTGTTAGAGATTTGCTAGCTATTAACTACACAACTTACTGTTTTTTTTTAAATAAGATTAAATTTTTTTTTGCACAATCTTGAATATCTTGTCCAAATTGCTCTTAAATGTCATTTAATTTAAATTTTAATCCCCTTCAGTGAAAACGAAATGAGAAGCTATTAGACAGACACAGACAAAATAAACCGGATAACACTAGTCTTGTCTTGTCTCCACTAATTTGTGGTGGTACAAACTGTTGTCCCTTCTCTCTTCCAGAAATTGCTGCTCCCTGCAGGAGGTCCTCCACCTGGAGAGAAGCAGTGGATCACCATCTTTATGCAGAGTGAGAACAAAGCCCAGTGGTGGTGAGCAGATTGCTTCGTCTTACCCCTCTGTGTGAAACATTCACATGACAGTTGAGAGAGTTAACAAGACTATTTTTTATCCTTTGTATGTCAGGTCAGGTAGTTCAGAATTTAGTTGTTTTTCAAGGGAAAACTCAACGTAGGTGAGGTCAGTCATTTGTGCCGTGTAAAGCAAATCCGTGCGTGATATTCTGACTTGGTCCCACCTCTGACAAACACTTGACATGTCTCGTCACGTACGACACAGTTCTCGCATCTGTGCTCTTTTTGTGTTGCTGTGACCAGGGAGAATTTGCACTTATTCTGATATTGCATCACACAGGCTGGGGGATTGACTACAGTGAAAGGCACCTGAGCTATTTTGGATTCTGCGTTACTCTGTACTCACACTCTAAATTAAAGGGGAGCCTCTGCCTGTGCTGCTGAGATTCACACTCGGCTCCCTCATTGTCAAAATCTGGCTTCTTTGAAGTGTCATAACAAAAGTAAGAAGTCTGATTTTTTTCCAAAATAATGCCATTGAAATGAAATATACCTTTATGGATCTTTGAAATTGCGCATGCTCTAAACATTATCTTTTAAAAATATATATATGAGGTTTGCTGTTGCTTCATTAGAGCAGAGAAGATAAACATTACTGTTAAAACAGTTCAGTCAGCTGAAGATGGGCATTTTAGAGAGAAATTGCAGATCTGTCTTTCCACTCTTTTCATTATCCGCCATTGTGAAGAAAGTGACAGTACTCAAGGGGAAGCAGCAGATACTGCAGCTTGTATCAATAATTCATGCATTCATATATTGAACAAATATGAGTATTTTCAGGCTGTTAGATGTAATGTTGCTGAAATGGAAAGGGAAGAGACAGAAGTGATCTGAAACCAACTGCGGATCATTATCGCCCGCCGCTGAAGGCGAAACAGCGAGAAGGTTTTTGTCTGCGTGTGTTCCTTATTCTTAGCAAAATATCTCATGAACCAGTGAATGTATTTGAATAAAACCTCCATTCGATGTACACCTACAACTGATTACAAGGTTTGACCAAAAATGGCATTAACTCTGTCTCCTCTCATCGAATTAGTCTAAAACTCAGGCTTAAAAGGTGGCGGGAGATATGCATTCCTTCATGGAATGCTATGCCTTTAATTATTCAGCAGCGGCTATTTGTGCTCATTCTGGAGAGACAAAGTTATTCTTCTGAAGTATAATGAAATTAATGTGTGGAGTTTAAAAAAACAAAAGTCCTGTTTTGTTTAAGAAATCAATTACGAGTATTTAATGAAAAGAAAATACTCCCATTTGTATTTTCGTGCTTTGAATATCCGATGATGTTGCAGACTGACAGAACAGGTTTTTTTGCACCCCGTCCACACGCTAATGAAAATTACCTTTTAACCGACATATAAAGCCGAACCAAGATAATGTCCCTAAAAGTCATTTTCATTGATTTTAGAGGCTGCTTTTGAATAGCACTTATCTATAATTTACATCATTTTGCCTCGCATATTCTCAGCCACATATCTTCAAGTTGCTGCTGTGTTTTAACAGCCTTTTCAGACGTTTGGTAATGCTCTTTCCTGCTGCGACTGGACATCTCCACTTCTCTTTTAACCCACAGGGCAGCATGCCCACAGATGAAGAAACATTTCCAAGTGTCGAGGACATTCCAATGATGCTGCAAATTTATGAAGATGGTGTTTTGAGAGCTATTTTGACCCTTAACGTGATGGCGAAACGCCCTGAGGAAAGCTTCCTAATGGATGGCATGATATCCATGCATCAGTCACCATCTGAAAGGCAACGAGACGAGAGTGAGAGGACTCATTATGATTAGGAGTATCTCATTCGCTCACTTGTTTTGTTCAAGGCTAGAGGTCTTAGTTTTCAAAGCACGGGATCTTCAGTGATCTTCAGCGGTTTGTTTTTAACAAGCATTGACAAATAACATATTCTCCTTTCCCCCTCCTCTGCCCATCCATCCTGCAAGCTTTTATCGTTGCTCAGACTTTGAACTAGGCCTTAAGGCAGTCACATAGAAGCAGACATGGCCCTGAGGAAACCTGTCTCCAGACAGAATAACCTCTAATGCTGACATCTCTTTAGTACATAACAGCCAAGTGGCCAAAGGAAGAAGAAAAATGCAGCTCATCAGGCTCATCAGATCCATCAACACCAGACAAAATCATTAGAATCGACAATACAAATAAAATACATAATTGGCTTTTAGGATAGAAGGGTTTTTTGAAGATTAAAGCTGAGGCTTCTGTCCCTTTTTAACTTTTAACTAAAAAGAAAACGGGAAAAAAAAGTTCAATCGAGGATTTTTGTTGCATCTCAGATGTCTGAACTGTTTGGACAACTGAATAGATGGCAAAGTTTTTAATTAAAATACTTAAATCAGAAAATGATAATCAGTATTTTATGAACGTATACACATTTATAGTATCTTTCAGTTTTTCTATTCTCCTTACTTAAATAGAAATTATAATTGAATGTTGGTCCTGATATAAACAAGTTTTTACTGATAATTTAAATGTGCTACAGCAGTTCTGATTTTAACCAGTAGGCGCACCCACTAAGTAAATACTACCACAGCTAACTAGGCAAACAAAAATGGCTATAACTCTGTCAGATTTAGAGATATTGAAGCTTGTAGCTGACAGATCCCCACGACGTACTCTGACTACTCACAGATTTTTCATTTTTTTGTTTAAAACTTTCTTAAACTGCTGTGGGCAATGTTTATTATTAGAAACTCTAAAAGTAATCATTAGATGCACACCCACAACTGATTAACTTTCAGAGTCAGTTGGATTAAAGATGGCCACCATAACTAAATGCACCAAGTGGCAGGCACAGTCAAAATTTCCTCTGGAATTTTTCTAGTTCATGTTTTCATTATTTGTGGCAGGTCAGTTGCACCGTGGACCTGCTGTCCCTCATTCGGGTTGTGCACCAAAGCCAACCAGGATTGTGGTCACCAGAAAAATAACTTGTTTCAAAACGTCATTCTTCAGGTTCCAACTTTATAATATATTGTGTGCCATGACAATAAGGGCATCACATTTGAAGTTGAGCACGTCTATTGTCACTGCAGTGAAGCTGCCGTGTAGCTCCTTATATCAGCTTGGCTTGCACAGATCTGGTAGTTTATATTTGTTAGCAAAAGTTTTGAATACCTCCTTGGTTTAAAACCAAAGTGAGCCCAAATCAGTGGCCTGCTTTCACAGCTGTACAGAGATTGGGGATTCCCCACCCCTTATCAAAAACGAAAAAGGAAAAATTAAGATTTTAAATACACCTCTGCAAATGCATTTCCATTGTTGGTTGTTGGCCAGTAGAACATTTGTAGCCTATCATTCAACCCTATGCTTTACTTTTAGATGTATTTTAGGTCTATACAACATTTGAATTGATTGTGGGATTGTTCAGTCATACAAATGCCTGTCCAAATAAACCTGTGACGTCCGTTTTAAATCGTGACTCCAGAAATGGCAAGCATAAACTTTACATTACTGTTCCCTGGACCAATTTGTAGTGCAATTTAATAGACTGGCACATACGATTTTCTCTTCCTAACACTCTCTTTTTATCAAGCTTGCCCCAGTTGTGCTCCTTTTGTTTAACTTTTCAACTAAACCAGCTAGGTCGCTTAATACCTGATATTGTGCTGCTGGTCTTTTTAAGATGTGTGGTGGGAGAGACAGAAATCTAGTTATTTGAATTAGAGATGTGGAGCATTCTCCCTTGGCATGTTTTGTTGATATTTAGAGCAGACTTGTTTCAAAAAGTAGCCAACCATGTATGTTGCTTGCCCGTTTATTGTGTTTGGAGTTCCAAAGATGTCTTTTCGAGAATTTGTCACGACTGCTGACCTAATCTGTTGTGCAAATGCATGAAAGCCTTTTTCAGTTGATGCAAATCTAACAAAACGTGGTCCTCCAGGCGAAGTTATAACAGCAACAAGTTCCAGTCCATGGTGTAAGCATCTACAACCGAGCATAAACGGGACTTAAGCAGGATTATTGCTCCAAAAATCATATTTATACAAAACCACTGCCTCTTAGACATGCCTTAGGACCCTTTGAAGAGAGTGCAGTGTAATTATCTGCAGAGACTCTGCTCTCTGCCTTACACACAAAGGTTTCCTCTGAGGCAAGGTTTTTATGATTAAGTTCGGAGTTGTTTAAGTGTTCGTTTGTGCCATTTCTCCTAATTTCTGGAAACAAATCTTAAAATGTTTCATTTCTCGGACTTACAGCTTTGTCCTGCAACCTGACTTTAACTTTCTGAGCACTGCTGCTACCCACCCACCACACTTTTACTTGCGGAACAGGAACAGAAAAAATCGTCCTCAGTCTGACTTTTAACATGCAGGTGATTGCTGATAGGAAAAGCTGAAAAGTAGAATCTATGTTATAACAGCGATGTAGCCCCCCTGAGTCGTTGAAATACTGCTTTCAGAATATGTTCCGATAAACTTGAAGATGCTGCTAACTTCAGCTCAACCTATGCCAATTTTTATTCCCTTTCCTTGGGCATGATGTGCAAAAAGATGAATGAAAGCTGAGAGCTACACTGAGGCTAGTGACATTGCATTATGCTGAAATGGTAAAATCTGAACATCTTGACCACTTAGACGTAATGTACTAACAAAGCTTCCCGAACTTGGTGGGCCTCCATGTGCCGACATCCTTCACTCCATTAATGGAAGACCTTCATCTTATCTGAAAGCAGCCACCAGCTTTTAGTTCTGACCTGCTCTTATATTTAAATAATCAATTTTCATATGTCATACTTGAAAATAAGAGCTGCTCTCTCTTGAGTTTAGTAAAGGGACGCATTAGTGAGTTCTCCTGTGGTACCTGGCCCACTTATTCCAGAACACATTTATTCATCATGTTCAGATTTAGGTTTGATGACTGTCAGTCTGCAGTAGAGCAAAGTAACATTGAACATTCCTCGTTCTGCTTGTTCCTGTGCAGATCCACATACTAATAAGTACTTGATCATCTTTTTGTGACTTGTTCTCAAATCACAAGTATTGTACATTTATAATTATAAAAGCAGATTCTGTTAATGTTTCCTGGATGAGATGAAGCTTTTTGAAAGCTTTGAAACTGAGAAAAGACTCAGATTTAACTCTAAGCACTAAAGTAGATCAACTTAAAAAACAAAGCAGTCAACCTTGGCTGTATTTTGATTTGAATCTACTGTAACATTTAAGTGACACATTATTTGTGAATTCATGACACCCACATGGGCTGACTATTAAGCAGTTAAGTAGGCATTAAGATAGGACTATGACTTGTCACTGATTAGCCCAAAATACAGTGGTTGTTTTGCTTTCCTTTACAGCTCTAAATTACGACTTCTTTCACTACCTTTAGCATGTTTGTCATCCATTTTTAAACTGTATCAGGTCTATAACCCTAAACTCTGACCAGAACTGCAAATAAATTGTTAAAATTTATTAGCTACTGAAAAATATCTGATTGGTAAAAACTAATCCCCTTGCTGTTTAGACAGTCCTGTGTGAGTTTGTTGTATTTTACATTATGCAAAAAAATGAAATCACTTTTTAAAAACTAATAGTAGGCATCGATAGTTACAGACCATGGATTTCTGAATTAAAAAAAAACCAAAAAGAGTTTTGTTGTCAATTGTTGTAATTCTTGAAACCCGCACTTCAAACATCGTATTGCGTTATACTATATTGGCTGACAAATCATGGAAAACGTGACTATTGTTTTAGTTTTTGTCTCTTGTCCATTGTGTATTCTATCTATTCTGTCAGGAAAAAATGTTCATAGAAACAAAAATATCTGTTCTTTCTCTGTTTTAAGGGTAAAATAGTGTAAGTGCTAAATAATAGTGAATTAGTGTATAGGTTAGAAAAGCTAGACTAAACGCTGACATGTGTTATATAAATATTTTCAGAGTTATGAGGGAAAATACTACGTTATATAAATTTAAATTATTAGTCTAAGTGAAATTAGCAAGACACTGGTTGCACATCTCTGGTTAGACTAAGCAGTCATGTAAAGTACTTAAAGTGTACTGGTGTGGCTCGATTGATTACAGCACTTGGTAATTTTATCATAGAGTTTGTTACCAACTTATTGTTATGAAGTTAAAGCTAGTAAAGGTTCAGTTTGTTTATTTATTTTAGGTCTAATGCTTGATCCATGATTTTGGACCATTGATCGTTAATAAAATTTTTTAATATACAGTCAATGGTACAGGGACAGTAGTGTTTAGTTGACATTTTGCTGCGCTTGACTGGGCAGCTCATTACAGAATACTCTTATCTCCCGTTTTCACAATACGCATATGTTTAAGTAACATAAGGTTATTTCTGTGATTTGGGACTGATGATTCAGCACACAGCACACGCAAGGCATTAATGTGTGGCTTCGACATGTAAACAGTGTAGCATTATAAGCGTAGCACCTAGCAAGATGGCAACCATGAATCTAGCGCCATCAGTGGCCATTGTAGTGAATTTCTATTGTAGTGGTAGGAGACACCAGCTTGCTGCCTTCATGATTGTCTGACAGATAGAACAACTTAACTTGACAGTAGCTTTACTCAAGCAGCAAAGAGCATTGTTTTTGATCAAAAGCGTAGATGCCAACAAAAACATTGTTTGCTGTAGTGCTATAGAGCACAGAAATAAAAGTTGAAGCAGAAACCAAATCAAATTGTTCCTGTTGACATACAACCTAGCGTTATCATCGCAGCACAGTTAGCTTCTACAGGAAGTTAGAAAACTAGCAGTTTAAAACTCCCATGAGTTATTACTTCAAAATTGAAGCATTGACTCGGATTGTTTATGATCCACTTATTGTGGCAACCATCCAGACAGCTAATCTCATAAATTTATTTATTTTAGGAACTGATGTTGCTGAGGACTTTGCTTTTATAATGGTGATAATTACCACTATGATAAAAAAGTTTCTCCTGCAATGAATGATATTCTGCTAGTGTGGCAGTGGGGGCTATCGGCATACCTGCAGGAAGTATTATGTGGTAGTAGGTATTTTGTATAAATTAGTGTTCAGTCCTCACCTCATGGAAATATAAAGTTCTCACAAACCTTTTTATCTAAAGAAATGGACTTCAGGGTGCCTTCTCTGCATGGAGTCAAAACCCTTGTATGAGAATCGTGGTCTTTAAACATGAACAGCTACTGTGGCGTCAGTTTCTTTTTGCTTTGTGAAGACTTACGCTGCTTCTGTCGAGGTGGAAGAAATGCTAACACCAGTCCAGCTAGCAGTAGCACAAAACCACAAGCTGAAAGTTGATGTATTGTTGAAATAGAAGTTCCCAGGAGCTGTTGCCTTGACAACTCAAAGGCCTCATGTGGTGCTGATGTTGGAATCCTGTAATCAAATTGTTCTTTTTGAACTTGGCGTTCCCTGAGAGGATCACACTGAGGAGACTAACGAGAAGAAGAAAGTATCCTGCAGTTCTGGATGAATAATAAAGGAATGAGTATCACATGAGGTGCAAATCTGATAAGGTGGAATGCTGGAAGTCCTTCTGGGAAAGCCTACAAGCTTCTGAAAAACACAGGTGGTCAGCAGGTGTAGGTAAATCACTGATTCTGAATCGTTGGGTGGTTGTCACAAGACATGCAAGGGTGTGTTGTGTTACGAGCACAGATCAATCAAACATTTATCAACAAAAAAGAGAGTCACATGGTATTTTGTCCTCCATGATATTCTTCTCAAGATAAAAAAAATTGGGGGCAAAGGAAATAAAGCAAGAGCTGACATTGAAGCTGAAGGTGGTGCAATGCATCTTGGTCTATTGAGGCCAGTGCCTGTGGAGAAATTGCAATCTGTGTCTCCTCTATGAAGAATGTCTCACTGTGATCATTGAATGTCTGAATTGGCAGAGCTGGGAGGAAGCTCTTTGATTCTGAAGGACTGACACTACAAGAATTTCTTTTCCTCACATATTTTGTTCAAATCATTTTTTACCATCAAACACAGCACTATAGTATCATGATGTGTTTGGCAAGTTTTCTCCACCAGTATATATAGAAAAAGACTCAGATATGCAACAAATTTATATACGTGATCTGTCAGTAGCTGAGTCATTCCTAACACATACTGAGTGTGAAATGATAGCGGGAGATTGTCTTTTTTTTGTTTGTTTGTTTTTGTTTTAATTTTGCCATTTACTGTTACTCAACTATGTCTGTCTGTTAGCACAAACTCTCTCAAACCACTGGAATGATTTCAATAAAACTCTAAGAAAGTAATCATGTGTACATCTACAACTGATTAACTTTTGGAGTCAACCGAATTTAGCCAACTGACTATATGAAACACAAAAAGGGCTAGAACTGAGCCAATTTTTCAGCTATCAAGCTAAAATTTGATGTGATAGCATGGCTAACACATCTTGTGAGATTTCACAAGATTGTGTAACATCAATTATGTTTGGCATAAATATAACTCTGTCCCTTCTCAGCATAAAAGGATTTTAGTTTTAAACTCTAGCATGAAAGGCGCCGGATGATATAGGTTTCTTCAAAGAACGCTATGCCCCTATTTCTTCCAGAAGTGACACTTAAACCCATTTTCATGGTTCATCTGGTGTTTCTTTAAATATTTGTATATGTAAACTAACTAAACAATAGCTTTGTTTTTGAAAAACTCTCATTTTTTTCAGTTTTTATTTTTTTGTAGGACATTAATGATCATTCTTCTTTATGCTCCACTGGCGTATATATGCTGATGGATGAGACGGGCTGTGCTTTATGTAAAGCAGTTCTTTTCTTTTACAGCATGCAAATTGTTGTTGATCATCACCAGAGCTTCTGAGGAGGAGGAAGCAGAGGGTCAGCTAGTGTACCATATACATGCATCAAAAAACAAAATATTTGCACAAAGTCACATATACAGTATAATAAAGCCTGTTTTTTCTGCCTCAGGTCTAATAAAGATGCATGTGTTATTCTCTTGTGTCCTCCAGCAGCTGAAGAAAGAGCAAGATGGATTTCTTTGTGTTGGATATTTCTCGTGTATGGAGGCAGGTTCAGTTGGAATACATTATCTGCTACAGAGCTGGCTGACTTTTCAAACTTGCTATCCTGTTTCTCTGATATTTACACACTGAACACACTCTTCTAAATTAATTAGAAAACAACTTAATGGAGTGGCTGAGGGCTTCATAAGCCAGCCTAACGATGTTCGCCTACACCAGGCTATTTGGAGATTGAAATCTAATTCACACAGAACCTTAATCTAATTCAAACACCACTACAAAGATTCTCATCATTATGACTGGCATCTAATTATACATGGTGTGCGCGGTGATGAGCTTAGAAAGAAGACGCTCGGTGGAATAAAATTTGTGTGGCGTGTAAGTCACACTGTCTAAGCTTTTCTCCTGTCAGAGGAAAGATTGTCTAAATAATATCAGCTAAATGGTGATGAAAGGCCCAGTGTCTAACTTGTCTTTAGCCAAGAAAAGTAGATCCAGGCTGATTACAGGGACTGTCAGATTAGCACCAACACAAATGTTGTTTATCACTGCAGTTCAGTCTGAAGATATGGGATAAAAGGAGGAAGGATGTATTGTTTTTTTAAAAAATAGTGTTCAGTTTTTAGTAATGGTAGCTTATGTAGCTTTTTGAAAATGTAGTTTTTTTGTAGAAATTCTTGAAGTAGGATCACCTTTTATTTATTTTTTTTTCCTCTTTTATTTGCTGGCTTCCTTGTGAGCTAAAGCCAGCGACCCACTGCGCTTCAACTTTTGGCAAACAGTTGGTGAACGGCATTCGTGACGGAGTCTTCAAAATGTCTTGGGAGTTCTCAACTTCCTTGCACGAGCTTCAGAGGCTCGCATTCTTGTCACTTGAAATTTTCCGACAAATTTCCTCTCAAAATAGTTGTCGTAGGCGTCTCAAGCCCTTCTCGGTTTAGTTTCTGTAAATTCTAGAGTGGTATTTTGTACCACTCTAAAATTGTATTTTTCTGCCGTTTTAAAGACTATTTCCATCTGAAAGACTTTCAGGTTGTCAAACTGGAAATGTCGGCTTGTTTGTCTTTTTGTAGAAGACTATGCTGCCAAAGCTTCTTGGCAAACTCAGCCATATTCGGAGGTGACTGCTGATCCCCTCAAACGCCCATTCAGTGGACAGTGTGAAACTATACAGCAGCACTGGCTCAGGATCCTGGGTTGGGTGGTGGTATATTCAGGCTTTAAATTTCCTTGGGAGTCTGATTGAATCCTTTTAGTTCTATGCCTTTTGTTTTGATTTGAATAATCATTTTTGTTCATTTCAATTGTGCTGCAGCTTTTTAATAAAAGCGCCACAAATTTCATTATATATATTATGTGCGGTGACAATCAAGGCTTTCTAATCTATTTCCATTCTGTTTGAAAACAGCCTTGCAACAAAATGAGAATTTGTAGTCTTGCACAGAAAAAAAAACCTTTATACTGCAGCAAAACTTCTTGATGTATTATTTTTTTTAATCTTATGACTTACAAGTAAATAATTACTTTACCCAGCAATCTTCGATTTTACTAAAGAGTATTTGTCAAAGCAAATAAACACAAACTTGATTTTTATTTCTTTAAACAAATTGTAGTCTTGTTTTATGTTTGCTGCACATCTGTAGTTCTCTTACTGATTCATTAAATTTACGTTGAGTGTTGGCGGCAAACGATAGTTATTTAAAGCTGCTCATCAGTATGTTTGTATTTGCTTTTGATTGGCTGATCACATTGGCTGAGACAATTACCATTCGACTTTTGCAGTTCTTCTTAGATCTGCTGGCTGTTGTCAGCTCAGTGTTTTGGTTCCACCGCCCACATGGTTCACTCTCATGAGCCTTGTTTCAAGCTGTAGCAAACAGAGCTTTTAATATTTTTACTCTACACCAGTTGCATGAGTGTTAAACGTAAGACCTGCATGTTTAGACACAAGTTTGTCTTGATTATATGTTAACAGGCATTCATCAGGAACGCAAATGGGTTCAACTTTTCTCTGACACAGAAATGTCTTATACTTCAACACATCTGTTCACCATTTCATAAATTAAAGGCCTAGCATTCCTTGAAGAATGCCTTTCATTCCGGAGTTTTAAAATAAAATCATATCACGAAAAGGGACAATTATAGCTGTTTTGGTCTAACCTTGTAAAAGATGTTGTGTGATTTAACACCAAACTGCAAGATCTTGTGAAATCTATTGTGGCTCAAAGTATGTGTTGTTAATGACTGTCAGCTACTACCACATTCAATTTTAGCTCATTTTCTGCAAAATTAGCTGAGCTATAGCTATTTTTGTGTTGGCAAAGGTGGATTAGCCCTCCTGAATTGGGGCTGACTTAAAATACATCCAGTGGTTTGAGATATTTGGCTAACACAACAACAGAATACACAGACATGGGCAAAAAAAATTTGCCTTAAGCGGTGAGCAGTAAAAGGTTAAACTTAAAAATCAACTCACATATTGCAGTTTTTGACTGCATCAGTACAGACAGACACATTTTTGCTTAAAGATACCATGAGGTAAAAACCATTCCAGCTATATCCTGTCTGCAGAGTTACACTAAAACTCTCAACAACAAAACAAAATCCTTAAGAAACGTGGCCATTTCCCAAATTCTCTTCATGCTCTCAAACTATGAGCAAAGTAAATGTCTTTTCTGTTCAAAAAAAAAAGAAAAAGAAAAAATCTGTCCCTTCCAATTTAGTTAAAATGAGAAATCCAATAAAGCCATCTGTCTTGCTCTGATGTGAACATTTTGTGAGGCAATTGTAAACATTTCAAAGGTGAGCTTGGAGATTTCACATGGTCTGCAACAACACTGACCTGCATAATTCTTCCCGTGTCGGCGGGGCCACAGTGCAGAGATAAATGAAGAGACCTTCATCTAAAATAGTTCCTGGCCTTCTCTCCTGAGTGTAGGTGTCTTGTGTGATTTCTCTCTCGTCCTTCTCTCTTGTATTCTCTCTCATTAAAGCCAAATCAGTCTCTATTTCTCTTCTCATCTGTGCCTTTGACTCTCATTCTAATAGTTAGTTTTCTGTCCTTGCTGCTTTAAATTCCCTGTTGGGTAAAATGCAAGAAATTTCTTACATCATCCAGACTCAAATCTCTTTCATGGTTTCTGTTGTGAAATACCACAGTCCTCTAGTTGATAAAAAAAAACTATTATTTGTGACTTCAGAGCAAAGTGATTTTACTACAATGTAAAATTATACTCAAGCATTACTGGTTTCTCTTATAAGAACTCACAGACCTTTGTGTCCAGAATTATAAAAGAGAAATTAATGTTGGAATAAAGGCTGCTGTACGTTAATATTAAATGACATGTCTGTGAGCTAAATTTGAGTTTTGCACTGAAAGATTAATCCTGAACAAAATTTGTCTTCCAGTTTGTGCAATAAAATTGCACAGTGATGTTGATATGTCCATTCATTTTATTTCCCCACATCAATATTCCCAGTGTGGTAAAGTGCAGCAATTTTTGTCTGCAATGTACAACGTTATAGCTACCAAAGGACATAGGACACTATTCCTGATCGCAGGGATTAAAGGTCTCGACAGATTTCATCATTTGGAATGTGGTCAGAATGGATTTCAATCATCTGTAAAATAGGAAAGGAAAAGAAAAACTTGTTGTTTTTGTTGTGGTTCCATTAAACTCATCGATCTAAATATGATACTGGGATTAAACTATTCTTTGAACAAATAAAGTGAACCAGAGTCAAAGTTTTATCCAATTAGACCAGAGCAGGGCTGGTCTGGGCGCAAGCAGTGTTGCTAGTTTAGATACAACTTTTTCTGGTGTTTTTAGAGACTTTTGAAGGCTGACGTGAAAGCAAGTATGGTTCTTTCTGACCAGCAGCTAGTTCTGCAGTGGACCCTCCTCCGTCCCACAGGCAACTCAGTCCTCCAGCACTAAAATAACTTCCAGTTTCTCTTTTGGGTCACTTTTGTCAATCCCAAGCCCGGATAAAGGATTAAAGTTGGAATTGTAATAGTCAAAAGAAGGAGAGCTAGGATAGGATAAACAAGTAGCTTTCAGTGATCAGTGTGTGGCGTCTCTGTTGGTACAGTGGTTAGCATATCCACCTCACATCTGGTCTGGGTTTGATCCCTGATCAGGCAGTCACATCAGTGTCATTATAATTATTATATTCAAACAAAAACACTATCTTTTTGTAACAGTAATGTTTCTATAAAATTTAAGATCTTGTTTGATTATTTTATTAGCTCATAATGTCTGACAGACACCACAACAAATATTCAGAAATCATTTTGTTTGATTTAGTGGAGTTTTTTATTGGACATATTTGTTGAATGCTTCATTAGAGAAAACTATACTGTGTACTTTGACTAAGGGCATGTACACAACATACTCCTCTTTATATGAAAATCTTTCAGGTTGTTTTTTGTTTTTCTTAAAAGTTGTGGGACGTGAAAACTAACAATCGTATTAAGGGTGCTTCAATGCTTACTCACTGATTTCCTAAATTAAACTTCAAAATAAAGCAACATACATAATGTGCACGTTTGTTTCATTATGACTTCCAAATTACAGAATTAAGAAAAAAGGTAAAGATTTAAGTCAAAATGGTTTTCAATATTGCTGTTAAAATGAAGACTGTAGGAATAAATGAGATTTTAATAAGCCTTTGTAACGTTGGTTCAGAACCGGTCGGCTGTCAGTCTGAGTTGATGAGATTCTTCATCAGATCATGGGCTAAAAATAAGACCTGGAGAGAATCGTGGTGGCTTTATTTTGCTGTACATGCGTAACAGTTCTGATAAGGACTGATGAAACATACTGTAAATAGTCCAAATTTATTATGGAAGAATTATTCTAAGCCTGTTGCTCAATTACTAATATTTTAGCTTGGATTATTCATGCAAATCTATTGGTTTACATTCCTTTATGAGTAAATCTGCGCTTTTATATTTTATTTTCCAATGAAGGCAATCCATTCTTATTATTTCTGTGCTCTCTCGGCTCGGCTGTGTATTTTCGGGGTCTTTTTATGGGACTGAAAAGCCTTTTTGTGAGTTGTTGATT
The DNA here is from genome assembly GCA_028566095.1 of Kryptolebias brasiliensis. Classification (NCBI taxonomy): domain Eukaryota; kingdom Metazoa; phylum Chordata; class Actinopteri; order Cyprinodontiformes; family Rivulidae; genus Kryptolebias; species Kryptolebias brasiliensis. The sequence goes on from JAOXNZ010000110.1 coordinate 9,117,779, forward strand.
GGAAACAGAGGCCAATGGGTGGTTGGATGGTTCCACTTTTTGTCAGCCTTTAGTGCTCCAGAATAATAAATTTCTGTCCTGATTCTTAATCAGAAACTCAATAACAAAGGAGCACCATAGTAACCTGCTGCATTCTTACATTTTTCCATCTTTCAGCCTACATTTTTTACAAAAAGTTGCTGGAAACTGCAGTTATTTGTCAGCCAGTGTGGATGAAAAGTAATGTGTTTTATGTTTTCTTAAGGTGTATTAAATTAAATTTGATTTCCCTAAATAATCCTGTCTTTATTAGTTGCTCAGCAACAACAGCGATGCTCCCCTCAAAAATAAGTACATATTTATTATTATTTTTATAAACTTGGGTTGCCATCAGTGTGTTAAACATATTTTACCTGACATGGTTACTCATCACCTAGCTGTATTTTATCCAAGAAGTCCTCGAGCTTTATTGTTTTAACACAGAAATTAATAGTGTTATTAATTAAATGACCAAAAACTAGATTCAATCTCTGTGTTACTCAAAAATATTTATTTTTTAAGGAATGTATACAGTCTTCTTCAGTGGTCCTTTAGCTTTTGTATATACTATGTATAATTTATGGGAAAATCTAGACAAGACAATTAATCACAATCCATTAAAACAACGTAGTTTGCCTTAGAAAATGTCTCCAATCAACCAGGAAAGCTCTGGACTTCCAAATGACTGACTGATTAGACTTCATATCACCTAAAACTAAATCTAAGACTTGAAAATGACTTTGGTGACTGGAAATAATATTTTGTGATGTGCAGGGATTAACACGAGCATTTAAAATCAATGAAGCAATCACAGACGCTAATTTATGAGCAATTAATGACTAAATGAGGCCCATATTGTAGAAGTAATGATGAAAATAAAAAGGCTATAACACATGTTTAATTATTATCTATGATCACCCACTGCCATGGAAGATGGGCAAACATGCAATAGCCTGGGAGTTTGTATGTGCATGTGTTTATGTTAGCAAAATATCACATCTGCGACTGAATCACATTAAATGGCTTTAACGCAGTCATTTTTACAAATATTGAGATAAAGTTTGGTGTGGTGGTAGCTGAGTCTCTATCCATCCATCCATCCATCCATTTTCTTTACCTGCTTTTTCGATTCCGGGTCCCAGGGAGCCGGTGCCTATCTCCAGCAGTCACTGTGCGAGAGGCAGGGACACCCTGGACAGGTTGCAAGTCCATCAC
>JAOXNZ010000110.1:9125243-9143276 GCA_028566095.1 Kryptolebias brasiliensis
ATAATAGTTCCTAAAAACTGTTCCAACTTTGCCTATCTTCATTTCAAAAGTGGACCCTAGTGGCTACCAAGGTGGATGGAATGTGGGTGGAGGTGGGCACCAAAAATAAGAATGCCGTTTTGCAAGCCGTGCACATTAAAAAATATGCCATTTTTAAATAGCTGTTTAAACACACCTGCATGGCTTGCTAGTTTCTTGGTCACAAACGCTCAGAAATTCAGTAAGACTGGAAATCCAAAATTTTAAGTCACTAACTAGTCTCCAACAGTCGCAGCCCAGTGAGAGACTGCCCTTAGCACCTTCATCTCTGCCACCTCCAGCTTCTCCTACTGTCTTTTTGTTCTTCCTACCATCTCCAAACTGGAAGAGGTTTCTTCAAAGCGTTATCTTTAACTCCTGCAGCTAGCGTTCTCTCTCTTCGCCACTCATAGTCCCTACATTTAAAGTTTCTCACACTGCTGCAACTCCTTCTCTCTCTCACGCCTCCTAACCCACCTTACTTTGTTTCTAACACCCTCTTGACCACTAAGCTGTATAGAAAGGCTCTGACTAATCCTGTATTGGAATCTCATTGACTGTCTGCATGTTTGATTTGGTAAAAGTTTTATACTGGATGCCCTTCCTGATGCAACCATCCCCTTTTTATCAGGTCTTTGGACCGCAACTGAGAGTATCGTGGCTTTTAAACTTTTCCGAAAGGATTTTCATTTTTTCTGCTTCAAAATATTTTCGAATGTTCCAGTGTTAGATGCTCTGGGTGCTTAGCAGCTACAACACATTACATTTTATCTAAATTTGTGATCTAATTGATATTAAAATGAATTTAGACATGCTATTCAATACAAAATGAATTTGTCCTTGAGCACTGAGTAATTTTCTAATTGTTTTCCAGGACATGACAAACTAATAACATTTTTTAAAACCCACAAAGCATTCAGTTTGATGGTATTGAACCAGAAATCTGCATTTAAGTGAACTATAGTTTCCACCAAATCAGATAAACACTTGAGAATTGTGATTTCAAATAGTCCTTGAAAAAACAAAATTCAACATTCTGCAAATTTAGTTTTCATTTTTATTATGAACTCTTTCTCTGAATACTGAATAAAAAGGATATTTAAAAAAAATACATTTATACATCTTGCGTGGAGCTCCAGAATGAGGTTGACTGATGGTCAGTTCTTCTTTTTTTTTCTATATCACCAATGGTGGTCATCTTCTCACCAAACCTAAACCCATTCAAGCCTTGTTCACGTCTGTTTTCTCCCTTTGACCGCTTTTTAGTCTTGCCCATATTGATGGAGAAGGAAGAAACTGATTCTGTGGATAGGTGTGCTTTCTACATTGATTGATCAATTAATTGACCGGTCATCATCTTAGACACATAAGCAATCTGTGGGAGCCAGAACTCAGGCTGGTTTGTAGGGGATCAAATACTTCTCTCAATGTTTCACAAATCATTTTTTAACTTTAATATAATGTGAATTGTTCTTGATTTTTAGTTAATGTTCTGTCACTCTCCATTAAAATGAAACTACCATGAAAAAGAGATAATTTCTTTCTAAGTGGGCAAACTTACAAAATCAGCAGAGGATCAAATAATTATTATCCCCCACTGTGTTTGATTAGGAGGCATGGTGTTCATAAATTGTCACAGTGCCTTTAGTAACGTTGATAAATTGTGTGGAAACATGCCAAAAGCTCAGTTATTGGTTTTTAAAGCTACATGAAGTCCTATTGGAGAGCTCGACTTACCAAAAAAGAAAAGAAGTGGAATAATGATTAAAAAATAAAAAGAAACAATGTGTTAAAGATTTGCTACAGTGAAAAAGATGGTGACTTATGGACATGGCTTTTGTGGTGTCACAAATCCATCAAACAGAGCAACAAACTTGTATTTTACTAGTTTACCCCACAGTTTAGCTAAATGGTTGCCAGTTTACAGGTTAGGTTTTGTTTTCAGTGTTTATGTTTTATAACAACGGATAGAAAAGTGTCATTATATGTGCTAAATTCTCCACTCTGTTCAGAAGCTTGTTGCTAATTCTGTGTACAGCAACTTCATTACGGCATTGCCATTTACAGCAACGTTAAACCGCTTGATGAAAGTCAATAGAAGCTAAAACGAGCTGAGAGACTCTGGGACATAAGTCTCCGTTGGCTCATTAGCAAACACAAGCACTCACATCTGACATTTGATTAATTTTTGTTAATGATATAGATTTCTTTCGTTTAGATAGTGGATAGTCACCCTTTTCTTACTTTATCTGCTTAGAGCAATTTGAGGTAAAGCAGTAGCCAGAAATGTTTTCTTTTAAATTCTTCTACAACCTCTTACCATTGTTGTTTTAGAAAATTTACTTATTCTTTTTTGTAAGAATTGCAATGCAATAAGTCTTCTACAACAGGAAAGATATTTGTTCACAACCTCTCAACAGAGCGTTATATCTCTTTACGATATCTCCAGCAAGGCCAAATCCTACAACCAAGATTGATTTCTTGAGCAAAGGAAAATAATTTTCAGCCAAAATGCTCATTTTTTTAACTCCAAGAAAAATTACTTACCATAATGTAGAATTCTTGTACGTCTGGTGAAGCTCCTCTGGCTGTATTTGACAATTATAGTTGAGTTGATCAGACAGTCAGGAAGAACCAAGCTGTTTTCACAGAAACTTGGAAATAGTTTGACAAATACATGTCACTTGCTCGGTTTGGACGCTGCTACCACATTAAGATTCATGGAGGCGATAATCGGCAGAAATGAGAGGTTTTCACAGTTCAGAATGGCAAGTCACAGAGCGCACATGTGTTATTAAGACGATGTGCCCTTAGCACTCTTAGTAAATCCAGATGAGCACAGCTTGGTGTGCAAATCATGTCGGTATTATCAAGCTGTCAACACACTCTGAGGCTTAAATCTCACAATAACAAACCCTGGCTGCTCTGAATAAAAGACTCTGGTCAGTCAGAAGAAAAAGCTGTCCTCTCAGTCACCCCATGTGTCTGCATTGTTAATATTAGGTTGATGTGTGCACATTAAAGAGCGCTGCGCTGCGATGCTTTCACAGCTTTCATTGCTTCACAAATTATATATGCTTATATATGCTTTTATGTGCCAACATCTCTTGGTTACTTTTTGATGAGTCTTAGTGACATAAACAGTACAAACACTCATAAAAGCAGGCTTAAAAGAGAATCTTAAGTGTTCACACACATTATGTTGGCTATTTTGCATTAAACAGAGAAAGAATATTATACTATTATCCAACAAACTGTGAAATGTCACACATGGACACACTGAGCTGGAAGTCATGCCATTCTTCAGCAAACAGTCATGCTCCAACCCCTACTCTGAATGAGAGTGCTGGCATGAAAGTTTGATTTATCCTCGTAATATCCATCAGGTCAGTGGGACCTTGGAAAGGCTCGGCCATAAAATCAGGGCTCTGGCTGGGCCTTTTTAATACAGTCTCAGTAAAATGGCTGAAGGTCAATGGCACTCTCACTCAATCAGATAGAAACAGCTCGTGCAGCTGGAGCAACCCTGGCCGCATTAAAGTTGGAGCGACATACTACAGTAACACCACTCGGAATAAAAGATATTTGTTCACCTGGTTGAAGCATTGAGTGTTTCAGGGTAGAAACCCGGCTGTTAGAGAAGGATGTCTTCCCTGTGGTGAAGCTATTAGTCTGAGGTAAAAGATATCAATTCAGACAAAGGATGTCTGGTCCACGGAAGAAATATGGCTGAGTCTTTTCCTCAGAACAAACAGAATAAAAGGTTTGTGCGAAGTCATCCGTCTCAATAGTGGTTAATAGAGCTCAAAGCTCTATCAAAACCTTACTGTATGTAAAAAGGATTTTTCTTTAACAGATATGTAGTAATCGTCTGCCGACAAAAGGTGAAGGCAGACTAACGTGTTTGCCCATATATCTGTTTGTTACCAAAATATCTCATGAACCACTGGACAAATTTTAATGAAACTTGCAAAAACTGATTAACCTTTGGAATCAACCTGATTCAAGATGGATGCCACAGCCAATTGATTTTAGGATGCACAAAAATGGCTAAAACTCCTTGAATTTTACAGATATTGAGCTGAGGTTTGGTAGTGTAATAGCTGAGGCTGATCCCATATCCCAAACTCCATACACTAATCCTTGAAATTTTGCCAATAACTGTTTGGAGTCAACTCTGTTGGCAAAATATCCCATCAACCACAAAACAAATTTTATGAAAACTTGAAAAATGTAATTACTGGATGCACATCTACAACTGCTTAACTTTTGGAGTCAGACCAATTGAAGATGGTTGCCACAGCTAATCATCATTAGCCAATGGAAAAATTGCTATAACTCAGTAAATTTTTTACAAATATTGAGCTGAAATTTGGTGTGGTAGTTGAGTCATTCACAACACATTCTCTGAGCATGACGTCTTGTGATATTGCAAGAGAATGATAAAAACAGCCACAACTTTGACATTTCTCTACTTAAAATTATCTTAGTTTAAAACTGTGGTATGAAAGGCAGTGGCTGATATGCATTCCTTCAATGAAGGCTAGGAATTTGATTTATCAAGCAACGATACAAACTGTGGAGTGATGGGCATCACCAAGCTGCACAACTGGTTGTTGAGCTTATCTGAATGGCCAAAGCATTGATGTCAAATACTTTATTGAACTATAAAAAGTCTGTTTCAGGAAGCATCTAGTGTGATTAAACTGTTGGCACAGCTGCTGTATGTTTGCTTAAAATCCATTGTATCTACTGCTTTTATTGAACGGCTTTTAAAGTGCACAGATGATGTAAAGGCTTATTAAATGAGGCATAACGATCAGTAAACGGTATCAGAAAGTACAGCCGGAGTTGCTTTAAATTAATGTGCTTTGTGTGCTTTTTGTACATTTACTCCAGGGAGGAATAAAGGATTTGGTTAAAACATTAAAACATTCCTCTATTGTAAACAGTGTGTAAGTTCTATCTTTTATCAAAATGACAGACTGTTTGTTTTGATTGCTATCACTGACATTTTTTTTTTCTTGATTGTATTTTTACTGATACATATAAACTATAAATGTTATGAGAAACCTACTAACTAGTGTTATTAGGAATTATATTAGGAATTCCAAGTTTCTTAAAGAGCTACAACCTGACTTTTAAGGTCAATAAGTTCTCATGGTTCTGGGTTCGAGTAGGTACAACTTGTCTTAAAAAAGAATGTGACCATAATACAAATATTGTTTATGGATTACAAGATCAAAGTTTTGAAGATATGGACAGACGTTCCCAGATATTGTTTTCAGGTCAGACTGGGGCACTAGAAACATGAAATGCTTCAGATATGACACATGTACCATAGAAATATATATAATAAATATAAATGTTTTTAATTGTAGTACCTGCTTGGACTCCTCAGAAGGCTGTGTTTCGTACACCCAGTTACAAGTTAGCTTCCTCTGTAGGGTGGCTGAGCTCAGCCTTAAAGGAGAGGTGAGGAGCTCCATCATCCTCCACAGCAAAGAGAGTCAGTTGAGGTGGTTTGGACATCTGATTAGGATGCCTCCTGGACGCCTCCCTTTGGAGGTTTTCCGGGCACACCCCACTGGAAGGAGACCTGGGGTAGACCCAGAACTCACTGAAGGGATTATGTATCCTCTTGGAGACCCTTTGGGACCCCACAGTAGGAGCGGGAGAACGTCCCTGGGTTGACAGATGTCTGGGTTTCTCTCCTGGACCTGTTGCCTCATTGACTCAACTGCAGCTAAGCAGCAGAAATTGGATGGACAGATAACTCTTTATGGACTTCCCTTCTTTTGGGAACTTAATATGAGATGTTGATACATGCGGCTTCACGAGTTTTGATATTAGTTGATTGATGACGTGTTTTAAAGAAGCAATTATTTTTATTTTCTCGGCTCAGGGCATCATTTATTACGGGTGTTTAGGTGCTTTTAGTAAACTTGTGAGATCTGAACTTTGGCATAATGTATTCTAGCAACTGCAAAAAGAGACAATCAAAGAAAGACAAACAGTCATGGCCTGTCAACCCCAAACTTTAAAGTGTTCTTTCATCAGTAAATGATTAATCGACCAACACTAATAATAATAGCAATGGGTTGATTTATTAGAATGCATCAGTTGTTTATCTCCAAGCCTGAGTGGCAGCATCCAGTTATTTTCATGTAAGTGTACTCTCTGCACTTCGCTGATCACCCCAGTCTCCTGCTCATGATTGAAGCGGTGGATTTGTTATTTCTAAGCTCTTTGTTCATGTGTTTACAGCTGTAATTGCGGTCTGTCAGAACAGCCTGTACTTTCATGTGTGTGAGTACAGTTTTCCCATCACCGCTGCTCAAATTCACGTCGAATACATGTACCTTGAAAAGTAAAGCGGAGTTCAAACTGAATAATCATCAGCTGTGATTTTTTTTTTTTTCTGTCATAACTTGCCGGATGGGAAAAATAAGATGGGTTTTATATATTTAAATGAGGAGTGAAAAGACTGAGGCAGGAGTTTTATTTACTATAGAAGCCTTTTTTTAAATAAGTTATACTATGACGTAAGGTATTCAGCTAATTTATAGCTGAAACTAAGCAGAAACACTGCAAAAGGAATTCATAACACACTGAGCTGTTTCTCATAAAACATGAAATCATGCCTTTTATCCTAAAATATCACATTTTTCAGTACCACTTGAGCAAAACAAAACAAAAAAAATCTTAATTACTATGATTAGGCATCTTTAAAGTACACCAGTTACACGACGAATGTGTCAGAAACACGTTTTCTTGTGAAAAAAAAAAGCCCAACAGCTGCACTGTTTTTATGATCACGCTCAATCACTTTCTGATGACTTATTGAGGTTTTGCTGTTGGTGGCGTGTTTTGTTTTGTTGGGGCGGAGAAATTAAAACTTCATTCAAAGAAAAGAGATATCGGCTGAAAGCACATGCTTTAGGCACAAATGGAAAAACAAACAGATCTGCGGAGAAAGGGGATAGTTGTGATTAATTGCATATGCGTTTCCTTCCGTCAATTTTGGGTTTTTTTTTGGAGGGAGGTTGGGCTCTGACAAATGAATAATATGTGATGTTCAGAATATAATTATAAATGGAGTAGAACAATCTGGCTGCCAGTGCAGGAAAAAAATACACATATTCTTTTAATGTTCCAAAATGAACTTGTAGTACCTAATGTACCAGTACCATAATCTAGTGTTGAGGAATACTGTTATGGTATATTGTTACAAAAATTGTTTTACCATCTTTTTCCACGCCTTTTTGTTTAACTGTTATTATATTAAAGTTTTTGTCATACTTATGCTCTTGATGTTAATTACATAAAATTAATCACTATTTTGTTATATACTATTAAACTTAAAAAAAAAACAACAATTAAACAATTAAAACAAACAATCACATTACACATTGTTCAATGTGTTAAATGTGGCATTTAGCTTGATTATAATTTATAGTGTTGACAATAAAATGTTTAAATTTAGTAATTTTGTTAAAGATATAAACTAAAATTACAAACTTCCGGACATGAAAAAGGGGAACATTCTTATCTCTAGATAATGCATAGTTGTTACATGGTCCATTTGATGTAAAATGGCTTCAGGGAAAGTTAGTGTCTTTAATTATTTCAGACAAGCATTATATAAGCCTTTGTATGAAAACTTAAACACCAAACATTGAACTTAGTCAGATTTGGTTTATGTATCTTGTTCACAAATGATGGCAGGACTGAGAGATGGATCAATGGGTGCTTCATCCACAGAAAGGAATGCATTGATTTGTTACAGCAAAGAAGGATTAGGATTACAAAATTTAGTTTTATCTTAGTATTTACATTTATATGTATTTTTTTAATATTTTGTAGTATAAATGATTGTGCAACAATGAACCGCTCAAACAATGTTAAGTTTGATGACAACTGTGGTCGGCTTTGTCAACAAGAACCAAGAGTCAGCATAATAAAAGGAAATGTAACGACTGGTGCAAAATGAACAGCCTATTACTGAATGTAGATAAAACTCAAGAGATGGTTATTGATGTCAAGAGACAACTGAGTGACCACATTTCACTGAATATTGATGAATCCCTTTGTGTAGCACCAAATTCCTTGATTTTTGCATGGAGAAAACACTGTCCTGGTTCGTTTATAACCCGTTTCATACCTAATAAACACTCAGCAGCATCTCAGCTTTATGCTAAAAGTGGAGACACCTCATCCTTTGGCAGCCATTCCCACTACTTTCTACAGAGGGACTATGGAGAACATCCTGAGCTGCTGCATCTGTCTGCAGTGGAAGCTGCACCGTATTGGATTGGAAGACTCAAAAGCTACCAGCATTATTATTGTGCTTTTACAAAAGTAATTCCCAAAGTTGGGTCACTGTGGGCCATGAAACACTAAGCTGGGGGTCTTGAGATAAAGTTAAATAAAATGGCATATTTTATTATAATCGTTCCAAAAGCTAAAAGCTGTAGTCATAAATGAACACAAGTAGTGTAATATAAGTTAAAGCAAGCTGCTTGTTTATTTACCTTTTCGGCAGTGTTTGTATAGTATTCTGGGTCACAAATTATTTTGTGGGGTTTTGTTTACCTTCCTACTAACTGGAAAGATGTACCGAAGCATCTGTGCTGTCGCTGCTTGACTGTTTCCCCCCCGAGCCATTAGACTTTTAAACAATCAAGGACCAGACTGACAACTGAATCCATTTCACCACCTAAGCAAGTTCTTTCACAGTTGACTTACTCTTTATTTGTACATTTTACTGCATTTTTGCACTTCACTCCAAAAAATGGGTAAATATAAATGGGGTAATATTAACATGCTTTATGAGGAAAACAGTCAATGAAACACAAACTGTGTTAATTATTAGCTGATTGGTTAGTTCTTGCAGGCTAACAACTTGCTATCATTTATACATCAAAACTGCAAGAAGCTTCATTTAACAAGTAGTTTTACAGTTTGCTTAGGTTCCTTCCAGGTTACAATTAAAGTCCATTCTTTTTAAACTACTTGCTTGTTTAGCAGCTCTTAGTCCTTGCAATTCTTTGTCTGTAACCAATAAATATCCTTAAACTTTATTAGTTCTGTTATAACAACTATGGCTTATAATAGTACCCTCTCAGTGTGTCTTTTTATTAAAGCTTCATGCACAAGTTTCCACCGTCAGATTTAGAAAGCTCCAAATCAGAGATTAGTGCAGGAAAATCTGTTTAGAATCTGGAAAGCACTGCCTCGAGAGCAGTGCGTCATATTAAAAGGAAGATTCGAGTTAACGTTCACTTTTCACTCAAACTGTTCATAATCCTGTCTTTTTTAACAGGTGCACAAGATAAGCTTTTCTAAAAATGAAACTCAAAAGTTATCTTCACCTTAAGGGATTTGCTTAAGAATGAAGTCTTCGTGGCATTCTGTGTCTCACAGATCTGTTGTCTAGAAATATTACTAGAAATTAAACTACTTCAGGGCAACATTCTACAGGTGATAATAAAACAACCCTTAACTTGTGGCAGGTAAATGTAATTTCTCTTTTGATTACATCTTTTATTCTGTGGGAGATGAATGTAACCTTGTAACATTGTTGAGAGGTATTCTTCAATTTAATTTAAATTGTTTTTATTTCTTAAGATGTCTAACAAAAACATTGCAGCTGCATGAGTAAAAGAACCCATCAACTGAAAATATTTCATGTTTAAATGAAATTGTTTGTGCTCAAGCAGATTAAATACATCCAGTTCAGTGGAATCTTTTTTCTGTGATAATGAATTTATTTTTCAGAGACATTTTCCCAGCACGAGACTTGCTATGCAAATTTTAATGGTGCTTCGTGGTAATGGAAAGTAGAAAATAAGTTTTTCCATCAGGATATTGGAGATAAACACATTAGGTGGTGGGATTAAGCAGTAGTTGAACTGTGCTCTGGTGGCAGCCAGTGTCTATCAGTAGTAATGTTTCCTTCTGACATTAAACACCTGCTGCTTTTGAGAAATATCTGAATATCTGAAAATTAAAATATGTTAAATTGTGGATAGCACAGCTAATGTAGTATAATGACAATATGTTAAAAGGACAATTGTTGTTCGCTGCTGGTTTAATGAAAGATTGAACTTTCTTTCAGGTTTGCCACCAATGCTTCTTTGAGTGATCTAAGAAGAAAAGAGCACATTTCTCCTCGTGACGAACTGTCAGGTCTGCTTATTGTCATTTAGAATGACCTTGTCACTTGCACTCGGCAGATCTTTAAATTACATCCCGCTGTGCCCCCCTAATGCTTTCATTACCATTATTAATGGTACATGACACAAGCCATTGCCACACACAAGACTCCCCCACGACTGGGGAGTAATGGTTTCCTCATGATGTAATGCCAGCGGTTTCTTAGTTGGTGTGTCAGGAAGTCAAATATTGGGAGTGCTACATTGGCTGCATATTTAACTATGCAAGTGTGTTGCAGGGGACTTCTCACACAAGCAATGAAATCCAATTTCCTCTGTGGGTGCACGGCTGTGAATTAAATGGCCCCATCTGTAATTTGTTTCAAACAGATCAGCTTTACCAATATTATCTGGACCCTGATTGAAAAGGTGCCGCCTTTTGTGGCGTTGAAATTCATCTGTGGGTGTACAGTCTGCAGCTCCGTGGTCGATAGCTCTGCGGGGTGTGTTCGGCGTGGCTGTAAATCATTCCTGATTATATGTAAATTATGCAGCAGATTCGATATTACATTGTTCTTTAAACATGGGGTGGAATCTATTGGAAAAACAAAAAGAAGGTGTGCTGAATGGAATGCTTGGTGTGCTTTAAGTTAAATTGGCAGGAAAAACATTTACTTAAAATCAATAAATCAACTTCAAGAGCGCTTGTTAGCTTATATAATATCTATGGTAACTGCTCTGTTAAAATAACTCTTTGGAGACACATTAAGAGATGGAATTTGAACTTTAACACTTTGAATCTGTAAAGTAGACAAAATGTGCAGAAAACTGTGGTGGGGGGAATAATATCAATGGGATTTTGTCAGAACACGTGAGAAAACCCAGCCCTGTTTAGAGCTCTATAGCTCTGACGTACTTCAGAGTAGAAACATCATACAAAGTTTAAACAGATCTCAGAAAGTTGCAGTTAAATGTATGAACTGGCATTTTGATATTGTTTACAGTTTTTACAAAATAGCAGTTTTATGATTTTTTTTTTTTTTTACGGAATATTCAACTGATAGTTGATGATGCTACACTAACTTCCTCCTCCCACAAGTCATTGTAGTAGAAGTACAACTTATATATCAAAACATAGGTATTTTTGTCTTCTTTAACCCAGTGAGTCTCTCACTGCTGTAGTACTTTAGATTTTCTGTTAAATTCCCTCAAAACACAGAAAGTGCACATCCAAGCTTCCACAGACTATATTTTAGCTCAAAATATTTTCTTCAAAACTTAAAGTTAAGGCTGTTCTTAACACTGCAAACACATCAGTTCATGCGTGTGACCATCAGAATTTTCTGACACTCACAGGTCAAGAACTTTTAAGATGTAGCTTAAAGTTTTTTCACAGTAATGTTTTACCTTATCATTACTTGGCGCTCATGGAGTGACAGACATAGATGTGTGGTTACCATGGTGACTATAAGAAGTCACTGGCAGCAGCTTTTTACACATAGTTTATACATCAAAATGTATGCATTTTTTTAAATTAGGTTATTATTAAGTTATGATGGAATTTTGGGCAGTATTGCTGCATTGGCACCCTTCCAAATTTTCTAGTTATATTACTGTAGCATGTAAATTATTAACATGCAGTTGGTTTTTTCTTCAGGCTAAATTAAACATGATGAATTCCATATATTTTTGTTGTATTCTCTTAAACTAAAATTAAATCTTAAATGCACAAAAATAGTCTACAGAAATTCCAAAATCAGCTGTAAATGGGAACTAAATGCCACTAAAACCACTTTAGACTGTCAGAAGAAACATACACAAACTCTGGGGATGTTCTTTGATTTAATGGATTTATTTTAGGTCCTGTGACTTGCTAGCTCACTACTGTTTTGTTCTGCTGCAGCTCATGGATGCTCATTTGGTACAGATCTTGGTTTGTTTAAAACCCTTATTTGTGCTGCATAATGTCTTTTTGAACAATTTTTAGATGAACATTGTCCAACTCAAGCCATCAGCAGTGTTGCTGTTATCAAGGGTGTACAAAATGTAGATTGTTCAATCATTTTCTGCTCAGCCAACTTATTTATACTCGTCGTTATGTCTGATGCGCATTTGTTGCATTCTGCGTCCAGACTTTCCCCATTCTGTGTTTCCTCACCTTGCATTTGGACCTGTAGCTTTTTGCCAACCAACCACTCAGAAACTCGCCTGTAGCCTTTTTCAAAATAATTATCAAGCCTCATGAGTCGATAAACTGATCAAATGCAAATTTACCCTTAAACCTAAGCCTTTTTTTGTAGAAGTGGCGGTAGGATTGGTAGGCCTGTCTGTGCTGTGACACTCTGCCACAGGCTATCCTACTTAAGTGCCATGATTTAGAGTTTCCCTTTTACACTGTGCTCCTTTATAAATGTAACTAGGATTTCTGCCAATGCAATGTTTTAATACAGCCTATGTTCTTGTGTTTATCTCCTCCTGGAATCTAAAATATTACAGATTGAACAAAGTTTAAAGATGAGAGGATTTTAATGCTGCGCCTTAGGCAGTCAATATGTAGTGAGCTGTGGGTGTGTGTGAATGATGAGGGTTAGGGCAACTTGCTTGTTCTATCTGAAGACCACTGTATTGTAGCCTCATTATAGGCTACATCTTAATGACTCCACCGCTGCTATCTATTCTGTGTAATGCTAAAGGTCAGCACAGCATCTTAATGTGCTGTTCTGCTGCATTCTGACCCAAATGCAAACTTCGGTCAATTGGATCAGACCAATACAGCATGCTCGGTAGCCTGTAGAATATATAGATCAATTTTAATTTAACTAAAGTTCATTTAATTAAACCTTGACATTTGTTTGAGGACCCATTGCAAGGGTCACCAGCAGATGATTTTGTAGCTACAGGCGTTTATCATAATTCTATAATAACTATTTTTGTTAGTCCGCTTTAAGAAAAGATGTAAGAAACACAGCTACTGAAATAGCTGTTAAGAGCTGATGTACCTATTTAACCAGAAGCACAGAGACTGTTGCACTCACAGGTTACTAATAATCTGATATCACGTCTTCCACTGGAAGGATTTTGAAATCTGATGACAGGGATTGTTTTATGCCTCAAAAACATTAGGTAAAGGAACACAGAGGATGCGTTGTTGTAGCTGAAATTTGATGTAGTCAGTCTTGTTAACGTTACAGCTTAATGCTGCATAAACCACAACTGTCTGCTGGACTTTTTTCCAGCAGCATAAAACAATGATTAGAAATAAAACATTTATGAACATTTGCAACTGAAATAAAAAGCTGACTTAATGTTTTCCCAGATGAATTTGTATGCAAATAGACATTCTCTATTCAAATGGATGGTTCTGCTTTAAAATGAAGTGTGACTATCGTTTTTAGGAAGACAAGCATGGGTTAGCGGCCCAAAAAAAAAAAGGTTCTAGGAGGACCAGACATCTGTCTTTACTTCAGTATATTCAGTTTAAACTGATTTCTCAGTTCAGACCTCTTTAACAAAATTATTTAAACTGTCAACAAATTAATCCATCCATCTTTTGCTGGTTATCAGTGATCAGGTCGAAGAGGCAACAGTTTCAAGAAGGAGAGCCAGACTTTCAACAACACCCTCCAGCTCCTCCTGGGGGACCCCAAGATGTTTCCAGGCAAGAGTGGATACATAATCCCTTCAGCAAGTTCTTGGTCTGCCCTGGGGTCTCCTCCAAGTGAAACGTGCCTATTAAACTTCCAAAGAGAGGTGTCCAGTAGGCATCCTAATCAGATGCCTGAACCACCTCAACTGATTCCTTTTGATACAAAGGACTACAAGATCCCCCCAGATGATGGAGCTCCTCACCGTATCTCCGAGGCTGAGCCCGGTCACCCTACGAAGGAAGCCCTTTAAGCTGCTTGTATCTGCAAACTTTATTTGGTCATGAACCACACCTCATGACTGTGGGTGAGAGTTGGAATGTAGATTAAACAGTAAATTGAGAACTTTGCCTTTCAACTCAACTCTTCCTTCACCACAACAGACCAAAGCATCGCCCTGATTACCGTAGATCAGTCGATTAGTCTCTCGCTCCATTCAGCCATCACTCATGAAAAAAATCCCTGATACTTGAACTCCACTTGAGACAGAGACTCATCCCAGACCCAGAGTGAGCATTCCACCTGTTGCCAGTTGAGAACCATGACCTCTGACTTACAGAAACTGAATCTCAGCCCAGTCGCTTTACACTCTACTGCAAACCACTGAAGGTCATAGCCTGAAGATGCCAACAGAACCACATTTATAAAACGTAGAAATGAGAGTCAAACCACACACCTTCTAACCAGACCAGATTGTGGTGGTCAGCAAACCACAGAAAGAAGGCAGCGGTAATAGATGTTGCTATCCCAGGCAACTATAACATCATAAAACAGGAAATAAAGAAGTTGTGGAGAGACAAAACCTAAGTGGAGCCAGTACTCGTGAGCACTTGAGGTTGTGACCCCCAAACTGGGAGAGTGGCTCCAGTAGATCCCAGGAACAACCTCAGATTTCAGTCTAGAAAAGTGCAGTCCTAGGACCATTGGTTAAGGGGATGTTGGTGGCAACAACAGCCAATATCTCTAAGATCAAACTGTAGCTTGTCATCAAAAATAAGATCCAAAATCTAACTCTCATCAAACTGTTGTCAGTTGTGTGAGAATCTTTTTTTCTTATAGTCGATAACTTCCATATTTTATAATCTTCATGTTTTTTTGCATGAAAATAAAGTTCTCCAACAGTAATTTCCTAAGTGGTTTGGATAACTAGCATTTGTAAACCATAAAAAATAAACAAACAAAAAGAGATCAAAGTTTCCTGTACAAAAATTTAGAAGAATAACCAAGGATTGTGATAGGTTATGAATTAACTATTTAAAGATACTTGAATAGCAAAATCTAAGATTTGATTTTTGGCAGAGAAATCTGTCTCCTGAATGTGGTGATATTTCTTTTTTTATGTAGAAAAATACAGGCAGTATGTGGAAAGAATGGAAGAAATTTACCTGCAAAACAAGAGAGGTATTTTCCAGAGTTTTCTTGTAATGAATAAATTACTATTTTAAGCAACAATATCTGCTTGAAAAAGCTGTTTCACTGAACACAGACACATGGGATTTCATAATACAAAGACAATTTTACACCTTATCATAAAACATAGACGAGAATTCATTTGTATCCATTCACCGCCTCTGATTAAAACAGAACCAGACCAAATTTTTATGAAGTGTATGAGGGTGCTGCAAAAGGAGAGAGTAATTTCAGTTTTAACTTTCAAGTTGTCTCTTTCTGTGGGTGAACAAAATCAACCTAATTTCAAACAAAGAATTTTGAAACCAAAAAGCTTTGAGTTAGAAATATATTCAAGAGGTGATCATAAAAACCCGAGCCACCCAGCTAAGATGTGTTTTTAAACAACTGAAGAAGGCTTGGCTAGAAACTGCTGCTGTTGGTTGCAGTGATTTCTCTCCCCAGTGTCAGATCAACATGACCCAACAGTCATTTCTGTCCTGTTTCGCAGGCAGTGGACTCAAGTCAGATGAGTTCATGAGCGTTGAACCAGTCCAGAATCTTAATTAGATGGCTGGATTTATCTGAAATTGAAAGAAAAAAAACCTTCACGACTAAGCAACAGGTTGCTTATAATACCGCAGGACACTGGTGTGTTTTTTATTTTATCACCACTTGATTTTTGTCTTTTTTGCATGTAATACATTTTTGTCCAGATGTCCCCCCTCCCCCTCAAGCTTTGAAAATCTATTTCTTTTTGTCTTTATATAAATAATTGGTTGGGCCAAACCTCGAGGCTGTTGACAAGAAGCAGCTTTTGTAATATTTATAATCTCAGGCAACATCACATATGCATTCATACAAGCACACATTTCATCTCAGATTTTATTCTGTTAGCTCGAAGCCTCAGCCAGGCTAAAATACACGTCTGATCATTTGGAGCTTCCTTCCTCCAACTCGGAGTCTCACTGCCACTCCAACATGGTAATTACCTCGTCCCCTTACTGCTAATGAGGAGGTAAAATATGAGCGTCTGGCAACCGTAGTCATTTGCGACCCTAGCTCGCTCTTGGCTGGAGGGAAAAAGGGGTGTGGGGGGAGAGAGGCTAATTTCTACCCATGAGCAACCACTGAATGATATATTCTCACCCCACCTGTAAAAGCTACAAAATCCTCAGTGTGTTCTGCTGAAATAACCCACATTGATTTGTTCAGTTTTAAAAGTGTCCTCGCCAGATTCTTGTCAACTGGTGACCTTTTGGTTTTGTTAGAAACAAGTAGATGAAGCTGAAACCGTGTGGGCTAAGCTTTTTAAAATCCCACACCATAGACAGTGGCAATCAAAAATTGAATATGACATTATGTAAATGAGATAAATGGAGGGGGGGAGCATTTTGCAAAGGTGTGGGCACCCCAATAGGTCAGAACTTCTGGTCTGACCAGCTTCTTATGTCTTTGCCAGGATTGTCCATCTGGGAGCGCCTTTTCCCTTCTTCCTCGTCTTCCTCCCTTTTATGTCCCATCTTGGTCTTCTCAGGTGGCATCAAGGGCTAGCTGTTGTGTTCCTGAAATTTGCCCATGAGCGGGGCTCTTTCTTCTGGAGCTGCATCTCATCAGTAAGCTGCTTCATAAACACCCACTTAAACACCAAACCTTCACTGGCTTCTTTTCACCACCACAGTGAAGTCATGCCACTGCATTTCCCCTGTGTTTTTTGTTTTTTTTATCCTCAGTGATTTAACCTACTGTCCTCCCTGTCCTCGCAGTTCTCCATCAGTCTTTTTCTGTGACGGTTCATGAGCTACATTCTTACAACTCTCTGGGTCTCCTTGAAGTCAGCCAAGACAGGCGCTAAAGTAAACTTACCAGGTACACCTGATACTCACCTACCTGCCCACTCTCCACCTGTCCTCTTCATCTTCTCCTCAAGTGCTCCCAAATGGACTTCTTTTGCTCCTCGGAACCTGTGGAGAGGAAACATAAACAAATGCATGACCACACACCACACCACCACATTTTCCTTTGCTACATTATAGTTGCTGTTGTGTAAAGAAAAGGCTTCACTTTTTAAAATCTTGTTTGGTTTGTGGGTTCAGTGTTCTTTGAGTTCAAAGCTGTCAGTTATGTCACAATGAACGATTGGAAAGACCAGATGTGAACTTCTCCTTTTTTCAACTCCTCTAATTAGTGGCCTGGCTGAGAATCAAAATAACCAATGGCTCAAGCAAAGAAAATGACTAAAATAAACAAATGTTTTTTTTTCTGGTAGCTGATTTTTTATTTTTTTTAGATTTTACTGTATTTACCAAATGTCATGTCACTGCAATAGTTTTTAAAATTGAGGACTGACAGACCAAATGGTAGAAATATTTATAGGATTGTTGGAAAGATTAATCAAAATCCCAATTTAGTTGGAAAACACCTTCAGGAAGATTTAGCATGAGTGTCCTTCTGTTTAGTGGCATTTACAGAAATCTAGTCTTTATAGAAGAATCATTTTGAGAAGCTTTTCTGCATCTTCATAACAAAATTTAATATCAGAAGTTTGTAACATTTAGTCTGATGCAGTTTGGACACAAAACCCATGAATTGACACATTTAAAAAAGAAACTCTTGAGCTGTAATGGTAAAAAACTTGTTTACCAAAAAAAAAAGTCCCTACAGCTGGCCATTAGTCTCCCTCAAAATTTGAGGATAGGTCTTAAAAGTGCTGTAACTGCAAGATGTAGCAATATTCTCACATTTAAAAGACATTGGTTGGAAGAATTGTTTAAATAAAAAGTCTTCAAACAAGAACTTGTGGCTGCCGGGAGCAAAAAGAAAAG
>JAOXNZ010000110.1:9153286-9167106 GCA_028566095.1 Kryptolebias brasiliensis
GAAGAAAGACAAATGTGTGTCACCTTGTCATCTAGCAGAGTTGGGTACATCTTCTGTTAATCTCTTTTACACTTTTTGTTGACCTATTAGCTTGTAACTGGTCAAAAAACCCACCCCTGAAATGCATATTATACAAATCCTGTTTAACGTCATTGAAATTAGACTAATTTTGTTTAAAAATGCATACATGAAAATATTTCTGTTCAGTGGACTGGGCTGATGGGTTCGTTTTCCTTTCCAAAGTTTGGAGGAAAGGTATATCTCGGAACTTCTCCCTGCTTTCATTTAAATTTGAAAACTCGCACATCATTTGTCTTCAAATAACGTAACAAACTAGAAAGCACCAACTAATCAAATTATTCCAAAATATGCAAAGAAAAATCAATAGGAGACCTTAAGAGATGATCATTGATTGCTGAAATGGAACCAGCAGCTCATTAAACATAATTAGTTCTCCATTTAATAGTTGCTTTTACAAACTAAAATAACTTGATGTTACATGATTTCTTTTTTGGTAGACCTAATTTTTTTGTCACTGTATCTTTCTTACGTTTTGGCCTTTTAACTAATCATTGACATTAACATGGGACCAAATTCGAAAGAATCTCAAGTGAAAATGACTGGAACGCACTTTGAGTTAACATATCAGCAATTTGCAGGCTCATTGGCTCCTGTATCTTTAAATAAATTTGCCAAAACGAGAAAATGTTCTGGAGCTTGTGGTATATCCTGCAGATAACTGAGACATTGCCAATGAACAGTTACATTATCATTAAGCTTCAGGGCAGAGGACAATAAAGAGGAACGTTTGTTCTTGTTTAAACTCTCCAATCAAAGTCAGCTTAAAGGTGATTGGTTTGTGCTTCTGAATGAAAAACCACAAACTTAAAGAGCAAAACAAAACTTACATTTTGAAAATAATGTGCATATTAATTTGCAGATTTATTTGTGGCAATCATTGGATCATTAATTAAAGATTACCTTAGTGTTAAACAAAGGTTTTATCCTTTTTGGTGAAATATTCAAAAACGTTTTGTTTGATGACACACAGTGTCTCAAGATGTGATGTGATGTAATCTGTTAGTGCTTGGAGTGTGTGTTGGGGATAACTGTCAGCTACTACCACCCCAATTTTTAGGTCAACATCTGTAAAACTGATAGCGTTATGCACATTTTTTGTACTTTAAGGCTAATTAGCTGTGCCAGCCATCTGAATTGGATTGACTCCAACAATTAATCAGTTGTAAAGGTATATCTAATTATTATTTTATGAAAGTAGCCATTTTCTTTCTTTGTTTTCAAGGATCAATGAATTGTGGAGTCTGTGTTGAATTTGGTTGACTTCAAAATTTAATCTACAGCTGATACACACAGTTACTTTGAGAGTTTTGTTAAAATTAATCTACTGGTTCAAGAGACTGAACAGACAAAAGAAATGAACACACACACACAAACACAAGTAATTACATTATCGCCCGCCCTTTGGGAACAGACAACACAAGTGTAATAATGAATATAATGCACTCATAGGAATCACTGACTGTGTTTAAACTGTTATTTAGAAAAAAATCTGTCAAAGACAAGCATTTTTTAAAAGTAATATGATTGTGTCGTATGTTATTTTTTTGTCAACTATCAGATTTTTCCTTCCAGTAAGGTGTTGAATACTCTGTGCCTTCGAATCCTATTGCACCTGTCAGAAACTTTTCCTGAAACCCATGGAAAAGGCAACACAGGAAAACGTCTCAGACAGCTGCCGACCGTGAAAAGTTCAGCCGAGGCAGTTTTTTTTTTTTTTTTTTTTTTTAAACCTGTCAAACCTTTTGATCATCTGTACGTTCCTGTTTGCTGGTGAGCAGCTTTTTAAATGGAGGAGATGTAATGTGGTTGCAAGAGCATGTTTTCGTGACCATTAGAAGACTGTGTTAAACTCAAAAATTTGTTTTGAGCCATGGGTTTTGAGAAAAATATAAATTAGAATTGTGTATTTCTCTTTCGCCCCTTTCATGTTTTTTATTAACACACACATTTATGTACTCGGCTCACAGAGACGATTCACAGACATTCTATGCTGGAAGTTATTAGATCCCTCTGAGCTTTTCTCTCGTACCTCTGCAGTCCTGTAGCTCTCCATTGCTAATAATCGTTATAATTGATGTTTCCCTTCTAAGCCTCTAATGATGTTTTTACTATTTATGTTTACAGACAGCCAGGCAAGCTGAATCATAATAGTTTCTCCCTGCTGTTTTATTGGCATGGCGTTTCTCACATTCACATCAGTAAATTAATTTTGACCCTGTGACGCTGTTTATATATATCACAGTAAACCACTGCACAGTGTCTCTGCGTGACCAGGTTTTCTTAAGCTGTTGTCGTAAAGAATGGTTTATCGATCCTCCCTGCTGACGCTTTAATAAGTGCTTTGCATAACAAGTGTTTTACTGTGGGATAAATCACATGGGTTGCTGGCACCTGTCAAACGCACAAGCTCACATACACATGCACAAAGTAAACTGAGTAGAAGCAAGTCATAATTAAAAAACGTGATTTATGATGCTCAAAGTTCTTTTTGTTTTACAGAGTTTTCATGCAAACTCAGTCAAATCTTCATCTAAGGGAAAACATGGCAAGATGATCCATATCAATACTCATCCACTTGAATAATGTCCTTATTGCTTGCAAGCTCGCCAACAGCAGCGGATCTGTTAGGAACAGAGGGAATTCAATCAGGAAGATCCATGGGCCGGTCCGGAAGCCCGTGAGTGATATCGATGACTTGAGAAGCAGGTCACGAAGGGGGCATCTCCCCCGATACTGTGTTTCATCCTCGTCCTGTTGCCACTTCTGTTCTGGGAGTGTGTAAAAGAACGAAGCACTGCTGCATCCCGAGTCCCAGGAGCTCAATCCACACCAGGCCTCCCACAATAATACCACTTTAAGTCAGCCAAATGTGAAAGTTTCTCCAACTCGGGGAGGGCGGATTGATGACTGTTGTAAATCAATGTTGAGAGTACTGCAGGGAAAATGTTGCAGGATGTATACAACTCACCCAACTATCCATAATCTCATTTTATCACTCAAGAAGACTTCTACTCAAAGGGCTGAACTTTACCTACCATATCCCTTCTTCTTAACCAGGTGCTTTAATTGTATGCTTTGAGTAATTTCTTACCATTTTAACATGTAAAATTGTATGAAAAACTTTTCTATTATTGCATTGTTATTAGAAAAAAAGAGCTTGTGCAGCATATGTTAGAGAACTATGCGATCTATGTTAATCAGGCTTGTTATTTATCGTCTGCCGCCATGAAAGGCAGACATAATGTAATTGCTTGTTTGTGTGTGTGCGTGTTTGTTCATAGTTTTGGCAAAATCTCATAAACCACTGGAGGATTTTAATGAAACTTTGAGAGTAATCAATGGATGTAAATCTACAACAGGTTAAAACTTTTGAGTGACTAGATGTGCGGATCAGGCAGAATGATCATCCACATGATAACCAGTTATCACGCAAACGGCTACTAACTAAATAAAAGTGTAGAGGTTTATTATTTGTCAAGGTAGTGTTATTTTACATTGGTATGTCTTTTGTTTGAAATAGTTTTTTTATAATCCTGAAAAATGATATAAAAGACTCTTGTTTTGCTAGCTTTTAGCCTAACCTGAAGGAAGACTTCTGCCCTTTTCTCCATACTCCATGTTCTGTGACTGATGTCACAGCTGATAAGGTACCACCTATTGACAACTATTTGACTAAACATAACTTTAAAAATGACCAGACCATCTCTATAATGACCCACATCTCTAGAGTGGGAACTCTGGCTCCACAAATACAACATAGCTTTAAAACAGGATCTCCTGGCTTCAGTTTTGAACAATAAAAGGAGGCGTGAATGCTATATTAAGAAGGAATGAACACAGAATGTAGCTGAAATACCCGAGAATGCCAATGGATTGGTTGTTGGTATTAAGATGAGCTGCAAACAAATGTATTTAGTTAGTCATGTGCTACTTAATATAATGTTAGTGACTTCTGCTTGGTTAAATTACCCTGTGCAAGTTATAAGGACTTGTAGTCATTTTTAGTAAATTTTGTGTACTGATCTTGTGAGAAATTAAACTAAAATTCTCATAAAACTGTCTTGAAGAGAAGGATCACAGAACAGCCAGTTAGTGCATTATTTAATGCACTAAATACAGGCAGCTTCTGCATTAAACACCACCTTGCTTTTTGCTCAGAGAATGTAACCATATGAATTAATCATTTTGTTTGTTGACAGCATTGCCTGAATATGAAATATTATTGCATATTTTTTTTCTCATTTAAATAGATGTACTATCACAAATACAGCTCAGACAAAGCCCTGCTTTCTCTTGTGAAAACAAAACACTGCAACTTGTCAGAGTTGATCATCAATCACTGTTACATGAATGTGCAGAGATGGACACAATTGACCCACAAAGGAGAGGAGGTCAGTTGACCAATCTCAGAAACAGATTACAACAGCTAAAATCTATCGTGGCACAGATTTAATTTGCTTCCTGTCAGTTTGAATGTGACTAGTGAGCATCACAGATTGTACAACCAATTTTGTCAGTTTGTATTTGCAGCACACTCTGCCTCGTTTGTTTAAATGGACAAGCTGCCCCCGCTATGAAGCTGTACAGATGAATCAGAGTGAGAATAGATTTGTGATTTTGATAGAAATCGTTTCATTCCCCATTTAGTCCTGCTTTCACTGCCAATGAGCGTTAACAGAAGGCTGGAAGCGAGTTCTCAGAAATTCAAACATCATTGTGAACCACTTCTGAAAGCCCCAAAAGGAGACGTTGATTGAGAGATCAATACCAAAGTCTTGTAACAACGCATGGCCTATTCTTAAAGTGATCGCTAAACACTTGAGAATTGCAAAAGAAAAAAGAAATCAAAAGGTTTTGATTGGTTTGTTGATACAACCATCTGTTAAGTCTGGACTGGGGAAAAAAAGAGCGCTTATCAAAATCTATAAAGTTCTAAAAGAAAGAGCAAAATCAACTGACAAAATGAAACAAAATGAAAGAAAGATAATAAAAATAACTTGAAGTTTGACAAACTCTTTGAAAAAAATAGGTTTTATGCCAGATAGGTAGCTTTGCTTTTGAAGAGATGAAACAAATGAACATTTGATTTGAACCTTAGCTTGAAGATACAGCTATTCATCAGATTAGGTGATCTATGTATTGTTTAGGAAATGTGTATTTTTATATACAGTAGCAGCACACAGAGGTTTTTGTAATGGAGCAGAATTAAAATCATGTTGCAGCTAAATTGTCTGATGTAAGCAAAGCAGCGTGATTAGAGGAGTTTCTATTAAAGAAATTGTAAAGCACAAATTTGTAAATGACCTGCAAGCTGGATTTAATTTAGTTAGCAAACTCACTATTAAAGAGTTATTCATCTACCCATTAAATCAGATTCTACTCAGCAAAATGTAATTTTTTCATTTTATGTTGATTGTTACCAGGTACTACAGTGAACTCTGAAACAAAATATTCTTTTTATCAGATGAGAGGGTGTCAAAAAAACTTGTGTTTGCAGAAGTAGATAAGTTTTTGGAGGGTTGTTAGGAAATAACTCCGGACTTTCACACAAAAGACTTATTTTGGAAGGTTTTAGTTTTACTTGATCAGTTTCAGAAGGTCATACTGTTTCAGCTCGGCTACAGTTGACCATCATATTTTGAGAAAAGCAGTAAATATTAGAGCTCCAATTTATGTCATGATAAAACTGGTAGCAAAGATATTCAAACTTGAACAGGTCAATGTGAGTCAGTAAACATGCTGAAGCCATTCAGCATGTTTCAAACACGATGACAGGTTAACAACAACAAGTTACATTTGTAAAATTTAAAACGATTCTTTAAAAATGCAGACATTTTGTGCAAAATACCTCCTGGCTTACCATATGAGCTCTACCTTATTGCCCAGCCAGTTGAACTTTGAGTCATTGCAGTCTTTTGGTAAAACTTTGATTTAGAGACACCAAAAAAACTACAAATATACTCCAATAACGCAAAACCATCTAGGTAAAGATGGACAGGAAGAAATAAGGGACATCTACAGTCAATTTAGAGTCACCAATTAGCCTAACATGCATGTTTTTGGATTGTGGGAGGAAACCAAATTACAGAGAAAACCCTCTCCATGCATGGGAAGAACACAGTCTCAATGCAACAAGGTCCAAGCTGAGTTTTGAAGCCAAGACGTTCTTGCAGCGTGAAGCAGCTGCATCGTGTTAGAGCTAAAGATTTATTTACAAAATATTTCTTTGGTTGGACATAAAGAGAAGCAAAACTGGATACTCTTTTTAAAATTACAAAGACAGTTATTGTTGAATTATTTTTTATTACCTTTACCAAAAAGTGCACTTAGATGATGTTTGTTGTGAATTGGCGCCATTTAAAAAATGATAATAAACCAAAGTGGATTGAATAGACTCGTAGAAAATAAATTCCCTTTAAATATCTCTTAGGACCAACAAGATTTGAGTGGTGTTGTTTTTTTTTGCCAATGACAACAAAAGAACAAAAATCAACACTAGTATAATGGGTTTTATTCACAAACTCTTCTGGTGTGACAGCTTCCAACACACTCATCAATAAACTTGAGTACCATAGCGGCCTGAAAATGGAATTTGAGTTTCGTTCTAACAAATTTTAGAATTAAATTGTTTGATTTTATTCCTGTAGTCCCATATATTTAGCCTTTAAAGTGCAATAAGAAACTTGTAAATCAATCAATAAAATGATCTATTTTTCTGTTCTGCAGATTGATGCTACCGCAGCAATGATTGCAAACATATTTTGTGGTTGTTTTAGTCCCATAAGAGCTCTCCATCGTAAACTGCGCACAGGTTTATTGATCCGTTTTCGGTTCAGGTTGTGCCTGTGTTGCTTGGTTTTTGCTTTGAAACTGAGGCTCAATCAAGATTTTCTCTGAACCTTTAATTCAGCTGCCATTGAGCACTGTCAGAGGTACTGTGTTATTTAACATACTTATGATAATCTGCTGGGAAAGCATGTGATGGTCTTCCTATTTTTTTGGAATAAAATGCTGGAGCACACATGAGCCATAAGTTCTCATATTTATCACCATCAGCTCTTTTTTAAATTGAACACAAGTTTTGTTAGGAATTGAGAATATTCTAAAAAAAAATGCTCATCATTTAAGCTGAGCAGCAAATACAGATAAAAGAATAAAGGCCTAGCATTCATAAGAGGAATGCATATCGCCCGTCACTTTTCATGCTGGAGTTTAAACTAGTCCTATGATGAAAATGACAGAGTTGGAGCCGTTTTGGTCAAACCTTAAAAATATATGCAGTCTTATGCTCAGAGTCTGTGTTGAGGATGACTCTTAGCTACTCCCACATCAAATTTCAACTAAATATTTATAAATCTGACTGAATTATAGCTTTTTTTGTGTTGGCTAGAGCTGTTCAGCTGTGGCAGTCTTCCTAGATCAGGTGACTAAAAATTAATCGATTGTAAATGTACATTCAGTGACTACTTTCTGAGAGTTTCAAAAAGATATTTTGCTAACAGACAAACACACACAGACAAAGGCAAAAACTTTATTTCCAGTATTTTGCCTTTAGATAGCAGGTGATAAGTAAGCCTCCCCCCTACCTTTTGGCCCTTAATTCAAAGCTTCATAGTGTTCAAATATTCCACTGCAACATGTGATATCCTTTCAAGAAGTAAAACTACCATTATTTCTGCTGTGTATTTTTAACAAATGCAAGTTAAATGTATAAACCTTTATTCATAAGAAATAACAAGAACACAGGTTTAGAGTATTAAAAGTGCCCTCAGCATGAATACTTTTGTATTAAGTCTTTTTAAGGCAAAAAAAACCCCAACAACTTTGCTATGTGATTAAAACACTTCGGCTCAAATGTAAAAAGACTTTTCAATAATTGGAACCACATTTCATCTATAAAAATTTAACCAGTAACACTTTTTCTCTTTTCCATTCACAGTCACTTATGTTACATTGCTCACACACATACACACACACACACACACACACATTGAGTCATAATCTATCTCGCTGCATCTAGCGATATGAGGAAGCTGACTTTTCCACATCTAGATGAGTGGGGGCAGGAAAGGCATTATCAGCCCTGGAGAAAGATAAGAGCTGCGTTGGTGGGCCAGGAGTGTTGTATAAAAAAATAAAAAATATCCAAAAGGTCACTGGAGTTTGACTTAACACCAGCCGACACAGAGACACTGAAGGTCAAAGAGATTAAAGGGGTAATCCATTCACAAGGAGGGAAATCACACCTTTAGTCTCTCTTGGGACAGTTTCCTTGGAGAATGTTTTTCTTTATTTTCTCTGAAGTAACACTTTTGTCAGAGTTTATCTGTGTGCCAACTAATGCAGACATATTCTAAGGAAGACAAAATTACTGCTAGTCCATCTTTGGATAGGTGACAAAAGTAAAGTATATCGTATTGTTTCGTAACATATCATATTGTAATTTGAGCGTCTGTGACTCAGTCCTGAGGCAGAGCACTGAACCCTGGTTGGATCAAGCAGCATATTAATTCTAGTGGAGTACCCTGAATAAGTAGGACCCCTGGGCACTGCTCTAAATATGATTGAGGACACCACATTCGATAACACAATAAGAACAACTCTCAGCTGTAAAAAGGATATTAACAATCCAGTAGAAAAATCTAAATTGGGAATGCTTTGTTACTTAGGGGCTTTATTTAGCTTGTGGTATGGACATCAGTGATTACTGGAATGTGGACAAAAAAGTTCTAATAAAAGTTCATACACAAAAAAAACTATGCACAGCAAGCTTTCTTCCATTCTCCAAAAACATCTATTAGCAGCAGCTATATTATATCTATCTACTTTGCTAACATTTTAACAATACTCAAGCACTATATTGCACATGTTCATAGAAAACAATAAGCATTTGTGTTATGTTTTTTTTTTTTTTAAACCAATGGAAGAATCTTTTATCTGTCCCTTAAAGTGAAATTTGTTTTCTTGTATTATTTATGCATTTATTGCTTTGGAACAGTTTTGTTTTAGAACAAATAAATGACTGTATTTAGACATTTTAAAATATGCAGTAGTTTAATTTCAAATTGTTTTATGGTGTAGTTTATTCCACCATTCATCTATCATTCATACATCCAACCAATCATCAATCCAATCCAATCCAATCTCCAATTATCCATGGTCAGGTCAATAGGGTAATTGGTCCTGCAGAGGAAACCCAGATGTCCCTCTCCCCACCGATACTCTCAAGCTCCTCCTGGAAACCCAAAGTGTTCCCAGACCAGAGAGGATACATATCCCCTCCCGCAGTGTCCACCCTGAGGTCTCAGTCCTGTGGAACGTGTTTGAAAAGAGCCTCCAGAGGGCGATGCCAAGGATGCATCATAATCAGATGCCCAAGCTATTACTTTAACTGACCCCTTTTGGATGGAGAGGAGCACTCTAAGCTCCCCATGGAGGACAGAGCTCCTCAAACTATCACTAAGACTGACTCCAGCCACCTTATAGAGGATGCCCATTACAATCACTTGTATCTGCCACTGGTATCACGTCTGTACTAGGTTGTTTCCAAAACCTTGTCATAACCAACAACTGTACGTTGATAGACCTCTGAAGTCGAAACCAGAATGTGGTCAACCTTCCTTACTGGCTCGTTCCAGCACAAGTGAGCAGTAGCTTTGGCAGCTTCTATAAATTGAGTCTTGCTGGATTCAATTCCCAACAATGAGAAAAGGCGGGGATGCTTGGTCTATCAATAGAACATGTTTATGATCATATCAGCTATAGTCTAGGCATGAGGCCAAGGCTGATAATGCCTTTCCTGCCCCTGCTTTAAATTCTAAAGTGTGTTCTGGTTACTTGTCATAGATGTGTTGCCACCACACTCCCCCTAGGACCCCAATATGTTGCCATCACAATGATAAACCACTACAACCATGCTAGAGATGGTCAAAACCATTGTGGGGACTCATCTATCACATGTAATAGGGAGCCCACTGCATTCTTTATACACACCTGAGGACCACACCAAGACCATTCACACGCTCACTGATTGTTTTTTTTATTTGTTTTTTAATTATCATATCAAATCCACTGAGCTCTCTGTGGCCTTATCCGGTCACTGCACTTGTTTATTTTTATAGATGAAGTTTCAAAGATTAGCAAAAGAGTGATAAGCGTTCAGCTTGACCTGGTTCATTCATCATTTTATACAGAAATTATCAAGTTTTGTTTCTACGAATGTGTTAAACATTTAAATTTACAAAGAGTTTGTTGCAGTTTTTGTGGTAAAAGTGGCTCTGCATTGGATTACTGAAACTTTTGGTTAATGTAGTGGTTGACGTGATTATGCTCTTTTATGACCTCAAACTTGAACTTCTGGTCAAAATGTATGAGAAAAGCAAAATGAGGAACAAATAAGTATTAGTAACTCATTTGGAATAAGCTGCTTTTTTATCATCTTTTTTAGACAGTTGTTAATTGCCTTTATTGTAACCCATCTTTTACTGCTGTTTTATATTACCTTTTTAACTTCCTCTGTTTGCTGTATTTTCCTTATTCATCTTTTGAAACTTGCTACACATGATCAAACGTAAAACACTTCTGCATGGCTTTTGAGTTGTCTATGGTGTAAATGAATAGTTGGATTTATATTTTTCACAGAAACACCCTCACGTTGTGCAAGGCAGATGAGCCAAGCAGGATATTGGACACAAGAATCATGCTGAGGAACCAGTTTTCAGATCCCAGCTCTTAAATGACTTCTGTAAAAGCAGCTTCTGACTTTAAACCAGTAGCCAACAGGTCTGTGAATTTAGGCACTGACATAAACTGCAGGAATTTTAGAAAGAAAAGGTGAATAGATGACTAATAAACCTTTTATGAAAATTGTTTGGCCTATCCAACAAGCTCAAAGCATCTGTATTTATCTTACTAACCATCGTTTAGACATTGTTCATAGAAATTTAGCAAAAGAAATATGAATTTAAACCAAAAACAGAACTGACCAGTATGTTTGAAGCTTTAAGTGTCTGTTCATGTGGTGCACCTCATTCTTTAGGTGCTTTTAGTTCTTGGTCATTGCCAAAGCATAATTTCTAACTCAGAGAGTAACTGCACATCATGGAGCCATTAAGGAAAAAAAAAAAAAAGTCTCACAGGCCTAAAAGCCCAGCTTGATTTCTCTCAGCCTCTCGTCCTTTGACCGTGCATCGTGTTAGTTGAGCTTAATCTGACAGCACGCTAATAGATCGTCTAATTAACATAATGTCCACCCATTAGGAGAGGTTAACCTTTGACTCATCGCACTGACAGAAGCTAAAAGAAACACACAGATGCACATTAAGTGTGAACTCACGTTATTTACTTCCACAATTAACTTGTTCATGCATGGAAATAAGCAGTTTCAGAGATCTGACTGAATCTACAGTGCCTTGACAAAGTATTCATGACCTTTGAACTTTTCCACATTTTGTCGTGGTACAACCACAGATTTTAACATATTTTACTGGGATTTAAGGTGCTAGACCAACAGAAAGTAGTGCACAATTGTGAAGTGGAAAAAAATGGTATATTTTATAAATTTGTTACAAATAAAAATTTGAATGGTGTGAATTTGCATTCAGCTACTTTTACTCTGATACACCCAACTAAAATCCAGTGCATCAGTTTCCTTCAGAAATCACCTAATTATTTAATTAAAATCCACCTGTGTGTAATTTATTCTCTGTATAAATACAGGTTTTCTGTGAAGTTCATCAGAGCTGATGGGAAGATGGTTGGCGCTACATACAAGAAAACTTGTTAGATTCTGCAAGAGACTTAACACTGGTGTGGAGGCTCACCTTCCACCAAAAATCTTTCAGCCAGAGCTACAACCGAACAGTTTAGATCAGAGTATTTTCATGTGTTAGAAAGACCCAGTCAGAATCCAGATCTAAATCCAACTGAGAATCTGCTGCAAGACTTGAAAACTGCTGTTCAGACAACTACTCAAACCAGCAGTTTTCCACAGAGCTGAACTTTGGCTTGCCCCCTTCTCGTGCACGAGACCCACAGCGCACAAACATATGTGCATCCTCACCACTGATCTGTCATGACGCCTCATTCCACCTCATTTCCTCAGAACGCTTGCCTGTTTCTAATTGAGGAGGCAGCGAATACAATTATGGTGAGAATCATCCTGGGCTGATGTGAGGAGGGATTAACGGGATTAAGAAGATAATCTGTTGACCCTCTGGCCCCAGCGCAGCATGGGGCTGGAAAGGCAATTTGAAGCAGAGAAGAAGAAGAGATATGAAGGGCCTTAATAAGGGAGCTGACGAAAGCCTCTGACCACAGAGAGGCTCGCTCGGTGTGCCGCTGGGAGATTATTTTCTGCAGAAGTCATCTTTACAGTCTTACCTAACCCTTCACGTCCACCTCACTGCCCACACACTCCGTCCTGCTTCAAGGATGTTCAGGAGCAACTGGACGCTTGTGGTTAGAAAAGTCTTAGCTTAAAAAGCAACAAGTAGCAGCAAATTGGTGCAAGAATTTATCACAGAATGACTTTTATTTTAGTGCCTAATAAAGTAATGGAGATTAAACTTGCAGATTAAACTTTTTATGCCACTTGTAGTTTTGGACACTATTGAGCTTAGTTCACTGATTAAAAAAAATGCACAATTCTGACTTATTTCAAACATTTGCTTCAGGTATCTTTGACTTTAACATGGAAACTTGGCTTGAAAGGATAGTTAAGATCTTTTGAAGTGGGATTTTGTGGAAAGGTCATTATTAAAAAATACACCTGTTGTAGATTGTTTTGAGTGACCTCAGTTTGGAGAAAGAGTTTGGGATTGCTGACGTCTTATTCAGATGCTCTTACACCTTAGTAACCAGTCCGTCAGCAGCAGAAATATGAATTAAAGAGCAATTACACAACTTTGGAACACCTCACACAGGGCACCAGTTTACATCTTGGTTACAGTATAACACAAACTTAAACTCATGAATTTTCTGTGTGTTTGTGTATTTTTTATTTTCTTTCCCTTGGGCAGGCGCCGGTGGAGAAATGTATTTGTAAGAAAGCCTTTTTGACCCTGTGGGGACTGGGGACATTTATGGAGCTGGTATCAAAATTGGGTGTAAGTTTGCTCTACACATGTAAACACTTTTACAAATCTTTGCACGAAAAACTAATTTTGCATCCCACTGTTTTTCCCAGTAGAAACATTATATTCCTTTTGTGAGTGCTACAGATAGCTGCTGCTGCTGCCACTATTTACACTTGCGAAAAAACACAAATTCTATGTTTAAAAACTATGTAATGTGAAACTGACAATGTAATTGTATGTAAAGGTTAATGTAAAGGTTTATAAAAAAGCTCTTATGTGAAACACTATAGAATTTTAAAGTTGGAGTTGCACCTTATTCTTGGTGTCGAATTAGCCGTTAGGTCATTAATCTGGTTGTTATTGAGGTCTGTTTCCCAAACTGAGGTAATTTAAAGAGTTGCCTACAACAAGTAAGATATTAATTGATGACCTTTCAACAGAACCACACTTCAAAAAATTTGAACTATAAAAAGTTAAATACAGTTTGAAAAACAAAGATAAGTGAGTGGACAGCTAAAAACCAAGAACAAAAGGAAACTACAAAATAAAGTGTTGTCATCCTATCGAAAATTTACATGAAAATGCATCCAACAGTTAATGCTTCAGTTTTATGCTAAGACCTTGTGCATTGTGTAGCACTTGGAGTATAAGTTGTAAATTATT
>JAOXNZ010000110.1:9172076-9191232 GCA_028566095.1 Kryptolebias brasiliensis
TGAAGGTTAAAAATGTTTAACTATTGTGGTGATTTTAGAGAGAGGATGTGATGCACTTAGATGAAGTGGTTTAAACATATTTTGTGCAAAGTATAAACTAATGGTTGTTTTGAGTAGAAGTGCAGTGGCCGTTCTGTGAGCTACAGTGATAAATTAGAAAATCAGGGTACAGCTTGATGTAAAACTTATTTCCCCAGTGTTTCCACTATTTCAAAGTAGCCCTGATGGAGGCGTTTGTCGCAGGCCCGACTCGCTCTGCTGCAGTTCATGTCTTCATCAGTCATCCTGGGAGATGACACGTTAACTTGTTTGAGCTGTCCAAGAACTTGAACAATAGATTTGCTGTGCATACGTCTTCGTGGCGAGAGCTGCTCATCAGTACGGCTATTTAACTTGGTTGCTGTAGTAACACGGGCTTGCTTGGATGACAGCAGAGATGACGGGGCGATCAGTGACAGTATGACTTCAAGAAAGGCCACAAGTCACTCCACTCGGAGCAAACCACTTAGTCTCTTTTCCCGTCACAAAGGAAGCTGCATTATGCAACACTCTGCAACAGAGAAGCGATGCCTTCTGTCAGTGACATGTTTGCCGTGAAATGGACTGTGGCTTTTAGATACAGCTGACAGCAATTGTTACATTATCATGCATTTAAAAGGAAGTTAAAATCTGCACTATAAAACCCATGTTACGTTTTATTTCAAAATTTTATGCACTTTTATCACACCACTAGTGTGATGAGTTTTATGCCCCTGTTGATATGATGGCCAGTTTGTTGCAGTGTCCAGAGGTATATGGAGAGTATCGTCTCATAGTATTTTATTTCTTTATAGCACAAAACCCTCACAAAAATAAACAAACAGACAGTAGACATTAAAAACAGAGTTTTTACTTCATTTTGCCTCCATAAATTTGGACAAGGTGCCTTGGGGAAACTTATCAAACACTACATTTGCCCTTAAGATCCTCTTACTTGCTGCAAGCAAATATGAGTTTATTTTATAAAGGCAGAAGAGTTAATGTCTTTCACATCAGGGTTGGATTTTTCTGCATTTTATGACCTTTTGCACTTTTACCAGCCTGCTTAAAGGGCAGGTAGACAATTTTAAATCACTGGACAGAAAAGAACTAAAACAATACATTCTCCCTTGTGCTGTGGTGAAGCCAAATGTCACACCAAGGAGTGCTGAAATAATCCATCTGAAGAAAACTTGGACTTAATGAAAATAAGGAAATGATTGTTGCTTCTCATTTTCACACTTTTCCAGTGCCTATTCAAAAACAAATTGGCACAAACTGCTCTGTAGCAAAACTCTTCTAGACAAGAGCAACAACTTTAATCAAACATTTACATGACTAGAGCTTTGGAGTTTAGACAATGATAAATTAGTAAAAATTAAAACAATGAGCTAAGAGAGTTTCAGGTAACGATTGTTATGATAATCTGCAGGGTAAGTGGAAGAGTTTAGTACTGAGTATAGTGGAGAATATTTGTAAAACAATCTAAAAGTCCTTATTTTAACTGTTCTTGTTTTAGGTACAGCGAGTGGGAAGGAGGTCTAGGCGTCCAAGGAAGGGAGCAGACAGACAGAGAAAACAATGGTGGAGAGTGGGCAGGCAGGTAAGCATCCAGCTTGGAATGATTTTACTGAGAGTGGGGCAGAAACCAGGAAGTGAGCGTCTCTCCAGTGGAGTTTGCACAGGAGGTCCACAACTGTTGAGTGAAACTATGAGGAGAGACAGAAATAAGTTAAAACTCAGGTAAGTACTGTAAGAAAAACATCCTCTAGGGAGAGCCACCGACGTTCACCATGGTGACTTTCATGACCTGGTGTTGAAGTTTAGTCCCAGCCTATCATAAGTAGCAGGTGCTGATGATGATATTTGTTGTAGGTTTGATGGCTGAAGATGGAAGGCTAGAGCACCTCTGTATGGCCATACCTGGGTCTACATGCCAGCCCACAACTCCACCTGAGAAAAGCAGGAAAAAACTGGGAAAAAACATAAAGGGAGGGATCCTGACAGAAAATGTAGAGTGAAATAATATGATTTACTAAACAGTTTTTTATTTTCACTTTAAAACATAAGACCATGACTTTGTGTATAAATCAACAATAAACATATTTCCAACTTGGATTTGAAATCTTCAGAAAATCTTGGAAACGAAACAAGAACACACACACTGAGAGCAAATTGCATCTTTAGTTGTAAAGTTTTGACAGTAAAAATGCACTTGTGAACAGTTTTATTTAATTAACTTGAAACATGGCAACAGACTAAGAAGATCCACACAGCTTTAACTCCTACTGCAAAAGTGCAGTCTGTAATTAATGACAAACGTTTTATGTTTCCCCTCTGACAGATTGCTCTCTCTGCATACAAAGGCAACTTTTTACACCACCTATAAGAAATGCTTTTGGTAGATCATGCCAGTGTCATTACCTGCAAAGATAAAGTGAATGGTACTGAGACTCATAGTCAACAACTGGAGCAACAAGATGTTTAAAAATGGACTTTAAATAACCTAAACTTAAATGCACATTCAAAATAAAGTTTGCATGGGGTCTCAAAAGCCTTTTATTACCTACAAACAAATATGGCTCAAGGTCAGTTTGTTTCTCTGCCAAATTATACTGTTGCAGCTTTGGTCAATCTGTACCCAGAAACAAAAATTTTTAGTAATGTTTCACAATTTAATCCTGTGTAGGATCATGTAAATTTGCCTCTGCTTGCATACATGCATGCAGAGTCAGTTACAGGGGATACTTGCAGTGCAATAAAGTACATTAAAGTTCTGTTATAGATCATGTTGAATATGAAATAAAGCACAGCCTAATCCTGTGCAAAGTGGCTTGGAGCTAGTGCCTCCGCATGTATAAACACATGCAGGGTTGTACGCATGCAGAGATATGTGCATATTTTAAGTGCATAGGTGAAAAGTAGTAACCATTTTGTACCCAACTGATAGGAACCATAGACTGCAGGGTCAAAGTGTCAGCTGCTGGGTACAAGGTCGGGGTACAATTTGGGAGGGGGATGAATAAGCAGGAACTCATAAATATTATTTTCTTTTTGCAGTTTGATTTGATTAATGCAGGTTAATGTGATTCACATAAGTGAAGGATCTTTTAGCACTTTGATATTAAAGGACAGATTATCATTGTACAAAACTAAACAACAAAAACGAAAGTCAGGAACGAAAACTGTTAAACCTGATACTATCCACCTATTCTATATTGGAGTCGATTTTGTGTCTAAAAACAGATGTGGAATTGAACTATCTGAGGAAAAAGTCACACAAAGGGAACTTGATCAAACGTTTTTCAGATTTTCTGTCAGAAGTCTTTCTTTGAATTTTAACAGAGTATAGCATTTGCTTAAAAATGTGAAATGTTGACAAGTAGAAGACAAAAAGAGAAGTGTTAGCTCTACAATCAAAAACAACTACAGCAGATGAACGGTAGCTAAAGGTCATGTCTCATGTGGAAAAAGTCCAACAAAGACCTGAGAGATGACTCATCCTATGTTAGGTTTTCAGCTGACTGCTCTTTGGGATTCACCTTGTTTGTGCTAAAATATTACTATAACCTTAGTCTTTAAGTATTTACACCAAATGTGCTCACTTTATATTCATGTTAAACTGGATTCCTTTTAAATTTCATCTCTGCTATTTAACCAGGTCTCCCAGTGAATTGTTGCCATTTTTTTTCCACACATCTCCCAGTACATTGACAGAAATTGCTCCACAACAAAACCCTGAGAGTTAACAGCTCACCTCCAGACTCCTGCGAGGCAGGTCGAGACTTTTCCTTATCTGCCACATTTTCCCTCATTGCATCAGTCTGTCAGGTGACTTTGGGGAATTGGGCAATAAAGGCCTTTTGACACATGTCTGTTCGGTGGAACAGCTCCCGTATATGGGTCAAGTCACGGACCAGAAAATCAGTCATCGTTATCCTGAAATAAAACTCCGAGCGGCCACTGTGGGTTGAAGTTCATTCAGCAGTGAACAGGGATGTGTATTCAATGACCATCGATTAATATTTTT
This sequence comes from Kryptolebias brasiliensis, assembly GCA_028566095.1. Taxonomy (NCBI): domain Eukaryota; kingdom Metazoa; phylum Chordata; class Actinopteri; order Cyprinodontiformes; family Rivulidae; genus Kryptolebias; species Kryptolebias brasiliensis. Next base: position 9,176,125 of record JAOXNZ010000110.1, read on the forward strand.
AGCATAATTCTGAAAAATGCTCAGGATTTCTCCGTCATCCTGAAGACAGATGCCTCCAGTTCATAGCAACGTAAAGTCTTCTGACTGAGGACCACGTGTATTTTAAAATCAGACTGCAGACAATCAACCTTTTTAGCAAACCAATTCAGAACTTCTGTTTTGTTCCCAACAACGATTCCTAAATAAACCTTTTCTTTTTCAATTTGATCATTCAATCTGTCACATTAAAATGTGCTATTGAACCATTAAGGCGAAGGGCTCTGTTTTATTTTTGTCCTGCTCCACAGCAGGAAGGTTCTGAATAAAATCTTGACTGCCACATTTTCGCAGTACATGCGTGGGTTTGCTCCAGGTACTTCAGCTTCCTCCTACAGTTTCAAAACAGGCAAGTTAGGCTAACTGGTTATACTAAATTAACCGTGTATGCAAAGTTTACAGACAGTTTCTATTTGTTTGTTGCACACAAATAATATACATCTGTATTTTTAAACAGGTGGCAGCAGTTTAAGCTGTAAACAATAATGGGACTTTTTTGAATTTAATGCCATTTTATGGTTATTCCTACAGACATTTTTAACAAGGTTTAAAGAACAAACTTACAAAAATGACCAAATCACTTGTTCAATAGACAAGTGTTTTAAAAAAAATGTCTGCAGAAACAGCAACAGTAAAAGATCATTAAATATATAAAAATATCCTCCTGTATTATTTACAGTAAATGACCAAAAATTAGTAACCTGTATATTGATTTTTGAGTACTAGTTTGCTGAAATAAAATACACCAAGTTGTCATTAGACTGTTACATTATTGACAAATTTCCCCTCTAAAACAAAATAATAATAAATGCAATTAATTTATGGTAAACACAGAACACTTGTCAGCTGTAAAATTCTTGATTTCAAAACATATCGTACCATGTTTTATGTCATTTTTCTATTCTGCAGCTGCAGACGACTGAATTTTACCATAGATTCCACTTTTTTTGTTTAAACAGTGCATTTTATTTTACATCAAACACGTTCGTATTTAAGTTTTTGTTCTTATTTGTAAAATATCTTACAACAATATCAAACAGCAATTTATCACAAAAAGTCATGAGTGTTACAGAATTTCACAGATATTTAGCTCAAATTTGGCTCGATAAGTAGCTGAGATTGCATGAAAGACTAAAGGTGATATTCATTCATTCACAGAGTGCTAAAAATAAGATGATGTGAGGAAAGTTTGTGCATTAATTACATAAATTATATAGATTTTTATTGCTTGTTGAGAAGCTTATGATGCAATAAATATGCACAGCAGCTGTTAAATGAGATTGTAGGTGGTGGGTTTCAGGGGTCCACGGTTCAAAAGGAGACACTTGTCAAGGGAGGGTTTCAGAAATTCTAAGTGCACTCCTGCTAATTAGGATTTCTGAACATATGGATGCAGCTTTTTTTTTTTTTTTTTAGCAGATTTGAAATAACCCAAAACGGTTGGTGCAGAACATAAACACATCCCTCCTGGATCTTCTTGTCTGTTTATCACCAGCAGCAGCAGCAGCTTCCAGCAGTGAGGTTGAAGGGAATCGATGCTGGAGGGGGGTCCTCAGCGCCCGAGCGAGCACGAGCGCGGACCGGGAGCGCGCGCATAGGAAGGGAAGGGAACGGGAAGGAGCAGGAGAAGGCAGCTCAGTCGCCAGCGGAGCCCAGGACGGCGGATGAACGGAGCGCAGCGTGCCTGTCGCCCTTGTCGGTTTTCCGCAGCAGTTTCCCCCTCGAAAGCGACGTCCTGCAGCCCGAAACCCGCCCGAAAAATGCTGCTCAGACTGGCTGTTCTCCTCGGGGCGCTCGTCGGCATCAGTCAAGGTAGGAGACGCGAGGTGTGAGTGCGTGAAAGGGGGGAGGTGGGGGATGGAGGAGGGGAAGCTTGGTGACTTTGTGGACAAGTTCTGTGCCATCTTGATCCGCGGCGGGCGGAGGAGAGCGGGGCGGACTGTTTAAGTGGAGGATGTTTGGTAGTTGAGGCACGTCTTGCTGGGGCCAGAATGCTTTCTCACTGAAAAGGGGGATTATGATGGTGGGGGTCCTTAAAAAAATCCTCCCTCTCACTTCAGTATCTCCACAGTTTCTTGGCTGTTTCAGCTTGTTTTGTCGCGTCCGTTTATTTATTTATTTTTCCTGCCTTCAAGTCAAAACTTCAACTGACAGCCGCATCTTTTTTTTTTTAAGAGCTGCATTTGTTAAAGCCACCGCCTTGTCTCTCCGCTTCTGTCCACTCAGGTTGCAGCAGAAAGGAGATATCTCACCTTAAACGTCCGCGCGGTAACAACGCGGCCTCTGAAAGTTTTTTATTTTCTGTTTTTAGCGCAGAGTTTGCGGCAGCTGAGTGCCGCTTGGCCGTTAATTGGTGAATGTGACGCACCTGTTTCGCGCTGGGCTCTTAATTGCGCCCTGCTCGGTGACGCGCGTCACCGCGGAGGCTGCGACAAACATGGCCAGCTGCTCAAGCTTTCCATCCCCACAATCCTCAGTTCTTGAAGAGCAGAGCTTTTTTTTGTCTTCAGTGTCAGACTAAATAAAGTAGGGCTGTCTTCCAAAGCTTCATTTCAGTCAGTTTGCTTATACCAGGAGCTGTTGGGAGTGATGTTTTCCCCATGCGAAAGGAGAAGAAACTCAAGATTTGATGGCAGACAGAAGGAGTTGGAGGTTATTTTTTTTGCAGCGTGGCCACACTGGTTTCCTGGCGCACAACGGCAGGTGGGGGTAGAGCGCTGCAAAGTGGTGCCAAGACTGAAACCACTGGTCGTTGAAGCATGTTGCATGAAGCATGCAGATTCTGCTTCTCTTGGGAAGGGGAGCCTTTAAGGGAGGGGTTTTAGAGTTGTATTTATTTGTTTATTCTTATGATTAAAGCTGTAAATAAGTAGAGTAAATTACCTTATTTTTGTAGTGGTTTGTAGCACAAAAACAGCTTGGTTCACGCAGGAAGATGCGTTTAGATGATCACTGTCAACAATTTGATTCAGCTGTATTATAGTAGTTTATATATTCTAATTTAGATGAGCTCTAAGCTGTAGCCATGACTCCACTGTGGGTAATAATCCCAAACAATAAATTTTAAAAAAAGATTGCTAATAGCACATTTTCACCTAAACTGTAAAAAAGATAACATAAGTAATAAGTTGATTTAAAACAACTAGTACCATAGCAGATACTTGTTTAATAGCATTATGAGCAGTATTTGTTTATAAATCAGCTTGTCACTATTCTCATCTTGTAGGTCGGAAAAGAAAATTTGGGGAACCACTGATCTAACGCCATGGTTTCCAAAGTTTTCAGCTTTTGACCCATAAAATAAACATTGCAGAGACTCATGACCCCAAGTGTTGCTGACTGAAGTATTGAGACATTGCTAATAAATCATTTAACAAAAGGTATCTATTAATTTTTATCAATCGGACTCTTTGTTTTATCTCCTTGTAATAAGGTTAAATATGCCGTTTGCAATCGTTTTTTAAGTTATTTTGATTTTTGCTAATCTTAAGACCCCAAGAGTGGTGCCAGCTTTGGGAGCCACTGGTCTAATCAATGCACTGATAGGTGTTATGATGGAAAAAATATGGAGGGAATATTCAGATTTCTTTCGGGAATTCATAAACTATTTAATTCTGAGGATGAACAAAGAGATACTACTGTTCTTAAGCCTCTAAGGTTTGAATTTTTATTCATTTTCTCACTTACCCTTTGTTGCAGTGGTATTACATCACCAATCAACCAATTTTTTATTCATTTCAGGAGGTTTTCTGAAAGTGATGTTCATGCAGATTGACCTACCAGACAGTGTCTTGAGCTTACTGTAATAAGGGATTCAGAACTGAGGGGGAGAGGAGGGGGAGGGGGGGTGCTCAGTGTCTCTTAATCAGTGTGAGGCCTTCGAACAGACCCTAACGCCTCGGCGAAAGGATTAGAACCAGGAACAGAACCTGTTTGCACAGATTCCTGAACACCGGCTCCAGTAGGTGCCTTGACTCCTGTCCATTAATTCTGCTGAGATCCCATTTTCTCCCCCCTCCCCCCTTCTGGCTTCTAAAGGGGAAAAAAAATAAAAATAAAAATTTGCATTTGAACTCCCAGCTTGCTGTCTTCCCAGTGCTTGAGTATGCATCCTTGAAGGTTTATGTATTTGGCTGTTACAGATGCTTAGTACAATGAATTATATGCTTGCTTGGGCTCACCCGGGACTCGCCAATGTGATGTTAAGTGGTGTAATTAAGATATTTTGTCGTACCTCTAAGGGGGGTGGGGATGTCAGTGGCTCAGGGTTTAAAAGATTTATGCCCCTGTGCTTTAGTTTGTCCCGTTGTACACGAAAAGCTTCGACTTAAACATATTTCAGGTTAGCTTACATTCAGCTCTTGTTTCTGCACATGCTGATGTGCAAGGACACACATCCAGGGAATGACTGGGAGTAAAAAAAAACCAGTTCTGGACTTTCTCCTAAATAAACTCGCCACCCAGACGTGTACAAACGGCTATCGGGGTTGCTCTATGACAGGCAGTTTTAACATTTAATCAAATCACACTTCTTTCTATATTTATTTATTTTAAATATGAACTAGAAAAAATGTTTATTCTGTGAAACTGCAGCATGAATGCTGAGTGCTGAATGACTTTGCTGACATTTGCTGAAGAAGCTGAAACAGCTAAAAGCTACAAAGGAGCAAAACGCTAGCTAGAAGTAGTAAAAGGCTAGGTGAAAGCTAGATAGCAAAGGGCTAGCTAAAAGCAGGAAGTAGCAAAGCTCAAATTTCAGATATTTGTAGTTTGGGTTAATATCCCTCAGTGTTGAAAGATGAAGGTGAACAATAATGATTTAGCCCCGGTTTGAAACTGATTATCAAGACACATTCTGAGTGCTGACAGTTGCCTGAGATCTTTCTTTAAAATGTTGCTAATAACTATTTGAATCAGCTCCGCCTCTCTGTTAGCAAAATATCTCATGAGCCAGTGGACAGTGCATCACTTTGTTTTCAAGGTTTGACCAAAATGGCCACAAATCTGTCATTTCTTAAGGTAAGATGATCTCAGTTTAAAACTCTGGCATTAAAGGTCAGGGGTGATATTAATTACTTCAAGAAATGCTAGACCTTTAACTGACGGTATTCACAGCCTTCTGCCTGTCCGTCATTATGACCAGCCTGTGGATTCATCAGGTTCAACTGAACTGCAATCTTCACATCTAAGAGTACATTACTGCACTGCAGCCAACCTTTCCCACCACCGTTCTCCTCAACTTATCATTGTTCTTTGTTAAGTTTAAATCTGTCACTGAGTTAGACCCTGCCTTGCTGCTGTTGGTGTCAGTATGACTCTCTGGTTAATAAACCAGGCAGGCCGTATATTGGACAATCATTCTGAACTTTTTCAGAGTCCCAGTCGGCCTCCGGATGCACACTTTGCCACATTTGCTCATTATGCTTAACCTCAAACAAAAAATGACTCATCAGAAACTTTGCTTTTGTCATGCCAGAAAGTTACAATTATAGTGTTACAGGGGCAGATTCTTTTCAGATGTAAATATTTTCTCTGAAAGGTTCCTGCTTTCCTGATAATTTGATGCCAGAACAGTATTTACAGATCATGCAAGACAAGGTGTAAGTTCCTGGTAAAGACTTACAAAACTCTTGGGGAATGCAATGACCTGTGTCTTTTTTTGGAATGTGAAATCGGCAGCATTATTTGATTAATGGGCTAGAAGGGAGAGCTTGCGTATAAAGATCCAGAACATATATGAAAATGAAATCGGTCCCTCGAGGCAGCTGTGCATGAGACATCAATTTAAAGGAATGACTGGAGTCAGCAGGGCTCGAGATTGTACAAAGGCCAATCTCGGTGTTATAGATATGCTGTTTATTTGCCTGCAAGCTTTTGATTTCTCATCTGTGCCCTTCAGCACTCGATCTGAAGTGTGCTGGCCTTAGCTTTGAATTTGTACATTGAATATTTGACCAGAGAAGAATGTTGTATTCTAAATACTCGGATAACTGCGAAAGGCACTAGCAAGCATCAGCGTTGCAGGGATATCAGCTTACTGGAGATGAATGAGGATGGAAAGTAAATGAGTTCCTGTTTTTAGATGTGGTGCAGTAATATTTTCTAACTCCCACTGCTGTGTGTTCCAGTCTATTTCCAAACACTGAACTATTAACCTAATAAAGAGTGAGCCTTTGTCTGGTTTGAGCACTTCCAGGAAGCTTAAATCTCCTAATCAGCTATAAAAAAAACATACACACACAGAGCTTGTTGAACAAAGCCACCAGCCTAAACATTGTTTGAAATAACCACCTGTGTACCTAGAAGAAAGTTGATCATAATGCAAACTAATTAAATTACCAAAAGGCTAAAATGTCACAGCAAAATTATGTAGATTAATCAAAGAGACACAGAACTGCCATTCTGTTGTCCCCAAATATTCATTGTAACACACAATGTTGTGTGTTACAATGAATATTTGGCACACAACACACAATGTTGTGTGTTACAATGAATATTTGGCACCTGCAAGCCACATCAGCAAACTTAAAACCAACTTGCGACAATTCATGCTGGTCATATGTGTACCATTTTGTCATTTACTCATTCAGGGCTAAGTAATATAGCACAAATATTAGCAAAACAAATTGTTTAAAAAGTAAAGAAAGCTGCTTAATGAGCACTAATCTCAGCTGCTACTTTATGATTTAGGACCATTTTTCTGTTTTGCTAAAAAATGACCGTGTCCACACGATTGAATTAGTTTGCTTTACTCACCCCAAGTCCTGCTGCTGAAAACCCATCTAATGAAACAGACGTGTCCTGCTGCTAATCTTGCTAGCTGGGGATGTTTTTCTTTTCTTTTTTACCAGTCTGGTAAATCAACAAGGAAGGGGATATTTGTTCCAGTATTTTACCAATGTTAGATTAGGTCAGAAACTAGGACAAAATGAAGGAATCAATTTTAATATGAAAGGACTTTGAGAAAGGTTGGGATTATAGTAAAGTGGGTTGGGTGTGACAGTACAGCACACAGTGCAGAATATCTAACACTAACCATTTAAATCAGGCAGCACATCATCCTATTGATGCTAGTTTGCTTGGTGACAAATGGATATCTCTTATCTCCACACATTAGGTATGTTGGAAAGGCTATACAGTTTAAAATGTTGGAAATTCAGAGCATCTCCCAAAAAGGATCTCTTGGACTAAAGCTGAGAATTCAGCAATTTGACAATTCTGTGACATATCAACCAACAAACATACTATTAATACTATAACAATAAGGGACCATGCTTTATATCTAAATTATCATCTTCACAGTCTTAACCCTGAAGCTAAGAGTGATTCACATGTTTTCACATTGGGAGACGTTGTTCACTTCCGTAGTGTTTTGTATTTTCCATCAAGTCAGAGTGAAATTGGCTGAAGCCAACACTCCTTGGTTTTTTGTTTTATTACTTGTTTTCTTTAATGCTTTCCTAACCCAAAACAGACCTTTCTGGAGTTTATGAAATTTTGACACATGACCTGGAGGACACTGTTTACAGTTCACTGGCTGAATAAGATGGTACAAAATCATTTTTATAATGAATTTACCAGTTGACTTGCATGACCTGCTGCCTTAGAGCTTCCCCACTACCAAAGATGGTTTGTTTTCCTGTATCTGCTTGAGGAGTTGTCTGTTTTAAATAAACAAAACAAAGTAGCATTTATTTTGTTTTATTGTTGTACCAAACCGTGACCCTCATACCGACGTTCGCACCAAACCGTGACCTTAACACCCCTTGTATTAACCTGTCTGCTTGTGATCAGTTCTATGAGGATTTATGCTAATGCCAGGTCTGAAGTCCTTCAGTTTGAACTTTGAATTCCTTTCCTGCTAGTGTAGGTGTTTTCAAGAAAACTTAAAAGAAGACGAACACTGAAAAGCACAGTTCAGCTAAATGTGTATCCACAAATGTATAAAACCCTCATAAGAATCAGATCAGCCTCACAGCAGCTTCCTAAGAGACATTTCCTCCCATCCCCATGGTTAGCTTTGTATTAAAGCTGTTTAGAGCTGTGAGCTCAAGTAAAGCAATTTTTTAGTCTGAGTTAAAAACTTGGGCACATAGATTTATGCTTATGTGACATGATTATTTTTGTAATGAAATATTTGTGTTTGTAAGCATCTTAAGCTGTAGCAGAGGTGCTGAAAGGAGTGATGATATTCCATCAACAAGCTCCAGTAGGTGAACATTTGCCTCTTTAAAGAAAAGAAAACTAAGTTATTTGTTATGCAAGGAGCAAAAACAGCAGCTTGTTCAATAATACTTTCTGCCAAACTTTCTTCTGAATTGCCCATTTTTGTCATCGAAGTGACTAATGTGCACTTCGGGGAGTCTCATCCATTCAGAAGCCAAGAAAACACAGATATACTAAACAGTTGGGGGTTCCTGTGCAGGAGGAGTTCTGCCTCACTCATTAAATTCTACATTCTGAATCCCAAAAAGAAAAGAAGAAAATTAGTGCAATGGGAAGATTTATACAGAGGCAGGAAGACAGGATGAGATTATGTTTAAAAATTCATTCAATTCGACTGAATCTGATTGCATCTAGTTAAATTGCATCGCCAGAAATTGAATCAAACTCGACGTAGTCTCACTGTGCCAAAATTAATAAAAAGTAATTGAATCCTGTCGTGGTGGAATCGAATTAAGCCAGACTGACGTGATTGGAGGAGGCAGCTGCCGCATATTGCCGCGTGCTCTTTTTGAGCTTGTCTGTTTTACATTAGTTTGCTGCTACCCAAACAGGAGACCCTTTGGCTCCTGCTTAAATCTGTCCTGCCAGTCTAAATGCCAGTCTAACTAGCAGGCTAATAGGACGAGTCAGGATGCCAGGGGGAACAACAGAACCAGTGGGCACTCTGGCTCACTGACAGATGGATGCAGGAAAGTGGTTGCACAGTCTCCCTCCCTCTGTGGCTCACTTTCTTCACATACTTCAGATTGCTTCTCCAAAGCACTTCCTCTCAGGGGAAGCAGCACTGTTGGTCTCGGGGTTTGCTTTTGGGTTTGGGCACTGCCGGGCATGATTAAATAAAGAGCAGAGGGATCAGCAAAGATGGCAGCTAATCTTCAGAACCTCTCCAGTTTGTGTTGTTTGCATTGAATGACCCACTTTGTATTGATACCCCACAGAAGCCTTTGGGTTTTCTACAGTATTGGCTGACATGAGTCATATGTGAAATTTAACTGCACATATTCTATTTAATACAATTTATATTTTAAGTTGCAAAATTAAAATAAAAGTTACTGACAATCTGGAAGTCAGAAGATATAGCTGCACAATATGATCCTGATTGGCAGCACATTTGTTTGTGTTTCTGTGTTTTAATGTATATCTCGTTTGGATATTGGTGGAGAACATTTCTAGGGGAGAAAAAGACAAAAAAAGATACCTTTTTGTTCATGGTTTGGGAAGAAAAAAACTCCAAGAGCTTTAAATTTAAATTTGACTTGGAAAGTTGTAAAATTTCATGAGTCTGAACACCCTATTAATGGCCCATGAGCCACCAGTTTATGAAACTTCATTGAGGCGTAGCAAAGTGAAGACGTGTAGCTGTGATAACTGTATGTGTACAGTAAACCTGCTTTTTTGTTTTTTTGTCCTCCCCCTATGCTATGATTACCACTGACATCACTAATGAGTCTCCTGAAAAACTTAGACAAGCATCAAAGACCTCCTGAGCTGTTAAATATGGTATCTTGTTGTTTTTTATTAGCCTGAAAATAATTTAATTAGGAGGTTTTAGAGGTTGCTGAGTCTCTTGGGAATTGCAGCTCGCTTGCTTCATTCTCATGACATATTTGTACGGTTGGCTTTTTTTTATCTTATCTGTCTGTCTCCAGGTAAAACTGGAGAGATTATTTGAATGGTATGGCTGCCAAATAGGCAAAATTATTTTAGAGAAATAATATCTACAGTTTAAAATTTTGTTTCCACTTTGCTTTGTCATTGTATGGGGATAAATACACTACATGTTGTTCACAAGTTGTCTCTGAACTGTGTTATGTTTGTGAAATTATGGTGGCTTTAAAAATAGGCTATATAATCAGAGCTTTTGCTGTGGAGTTCAGTGTAGCTATTTGCACGTTCTAAAAAGAACATAAGTTGAGATATTTCACAAAAGTGGCCACGGTCAGACCTCACACATTTTTCCCCATCTATTACTGCTCGGTGTGCATAAAACTGGATGTGAAAAGGCTGATATAATAAGACTCTGTCCCTTGGTTCCAGTATCCATCCACCCATAAAGAAAAACATTTTATGTTGGACACCATGGACTCTGTATAAAGCTGTGCTGTAGTGAGGCATGAATCCTAACTAGCTTTTAAACATGAGCCTTATGCATATAGAATGCTCATTTATATTAAATGGATTTTAAACAATATAGGGTTTATTTTAATTACATGTGATTTTTATCCCAAAGTAATTCATGTTATTAAAGCTGCACAAAGAGTGTATTTGTTTGGAGTAAAAATTACACAAAGGTCAAAATGGACACAATAGATGGTAGGACGAGATGGCAGGATGAAATACTAAAGAACAGTATTTCTCAAAGTCCTTCTGTTGGATCTGGACCCGTCGTCAGTTGTGTTTTAGAGTGAGTGAAAGAGGCTGCTCCATCATAGTAAATGAGAAAAGCTAAATGGAACGGTGCAGGGTAGCAGACACTAATGAGAGGCTCAGGTTTCTGAACACACCTATGAATGAGATGAGACAGCCCAGACAGACACAGCCTTCTATTTCTACAGCCAGTACTGGGTTTACTCATGATTTGGTTTGAAAACATTTAGAGAAATTGTGCATACAATTCTTTGTGTTTGAGTAATAAACCCGAATCATGTTTCTCTCCAGTTGTTGGCTGGTTTGTTCCAACAAAACCTGACAGCAGTATATAAGTACTGGTCTTCCAAGATATCTGTAGATTTTAGTACAAATACCCATATTACTTTTAAAAATATGCTTGTTAAATGGTCAATTAATGCTGATTTACACAAATAATTTGTTTAAAAACTTGGTGAGATGCTTGGTTTTGTTTAACAAAAAAAAGAAGCTTTATGTTCAGCTCTTACCTGTTTGTCTTTTTTGTTCAGCCTTTAGATTCATCAGCGTTCCTTTAACTGTAACTTGTCATTAGAAGTGAGATAGTTCAAGTAAAGTATGAGCTAAATAATGCTACACCAGTACTTTGCTTAGCTTTTCCTATTTTTTTTATTTACATGGCATTGGAAATTCTACTTTCCCTTTTATCTATTTTTGAATTTTTATTTTTTTAAAATATAAACCATCTTAGCTGACCGTTGCATTACTTAAGTGTTTGTATTTGCAGTGCTGTGTTTTAGTTGGTCCATTCATAGGATGACTTACAAAAAAGAGGGATAAAATCTACCACTAAACTGAAGATGAGGGAAATTTAATTTTAAGTATTTGAGAATAAAATGCCACCAAAGGGCTGGCAGGGGATGGAGCTCATTCTTGATTCTTTCATGTAATGTTTATTAAAAAATTAAATTAAAGCAAGGAAAAATAATCCTGAATCTCCTGCAGTGGTAGGTAGTTTATCTTCCCAAAATGCATTGTCAAAGCAGTCACAAAATATAAACATTTTGATTGAAAAAAACAACTTTTACATAGGCTTACAGATAATAAAACAGTACCACTGTACAACCAGTAAATTAAAGTGACTTTTAAACATTTTCAAAATGTTTAAATGTCTGTAATAGTGTACAAACCCTATGTGAACTGTCAGAGTTGACTCTTTTACAAAAGTTATTGAGTTTAATTTTAGTCTCTACAGCAGTTTCAAACAAAAGAGAGTAGAAGAGTTTAGTTGTCTCACCTTATAGAAATTGCAAAGTAGCTCTAAAAAAACAAAAACAAAAAGAGGAGCTGAGGCACTATATTCTTGTATTTTGACTCAAACATGAAAACTTAAAAATAAAGTGGTATATAACATGCTTTATAAAAGCTAATGTAAGGCATATTCTATAACTGTATAACACTTTTTCTGCAGTGTTGTATTTTTAAGAAGCAGAAAATAACTTCAATTATTGTCTGCTATCAAATGATGAGAAATGAGATGAGAGAACAAGGAGTTTCTGGCTGTGTTCATTAGGGGAGCGAGGCAATCTGTTTTTAGATTTAGATTCTGAATCAATTTTCAAATGTTAAAAATCTATTTTTGTTAATCTGTGCTTCCACTTAAAGAAAGTAGTAGAAACATGTTGCAGTAAAGTTGTTTCCACATCTTTCTTTTTTTCCTGAATCCTGAATATAATTGAAGTTATAATAAAATGATTGTCTTAAGTAACGACTGAAACACTGATTTGTGCATAAATTTCCAGTGATAAACATGATGCTTATAGTGTTTGCTTAGCATCTAGGCTAATTGTCTGCAACCTGAGATTAATAAGGTATTTTGACATATGTTATTGTGCACTCTGCATTAGGCAAACATATAAATCAGTGTTTGTGTAAACTAAGCTGTAGTCATTTAAGTTTCAAGATAATTAAAATGCATCAATCGTTTTATAAACACATTGCAGCCCTGTGCCTAAAGATTCCCACTCCTAGTGTTTATCCTAACTGTGCTGGGGTTACCTGATTTCTCTGAAAGAAAGCAATTTATTCAATAAGATTTCAATGAACTCCCCTGAATGTTTGTAAAACAGTTGGTTTTCCATCGTTCGTCTTGCTTTTCTTTTCTCTTCTCTGCTGGTTTTATATGGCTTCTCCTTTGGGCTCACAGTATTAAATTATCTGCTGCTCCTTTGTGCTGCATTGTACATTTCTTTGTATCCATTCATCCTTCCATCCGGTCAGACACTGAGCTCTTGGCTTGTCGTTCCAGCTGGTTAATTAAGCCAAATTGTGATTGATGGACTCTCAGCTGAATAGCATGTTATCCTGTTGCTGACCCAATCTAAGAGATCAGTCCTGCAGCCTGCCAATCATTCTTCACAATACCTGATGGTCTTTTTAATCCGTGGCTTGGAAAGACCCCCGATGGCCGTATTTGATGTTCCCGCAAAGAACTGTTACATCCTGAAAAGAGATTCCTCTTAAGTTTCTTTCCTGGCGGCTGATATCCTTATTTATGGGGAGACAGTGCTTTATGAGTTATAGATGAGAAAGAGTGAGTGATAAATGAGAGCAAGACGGAGGGACACTTCAGATGTGGTGACCACGCAGCAGAAGAGTGAGGCCTCTTCTGAAAGCCTCTTCAAACAGAATCTCCTAATGCAATATGTTCTCACGTTTGTTTGTTCCTATCTGTTTCCGTTTGACTCCTCTTTCTTCTGACTTTCATTTCTTCTACTTTTCATGTGCTTGCTACATTGTTTTTTGGGCCTCCCACACAAGTCTTATGATGAACGTCTGTCGGGGAAAGATATCCTTTCCTCCCATACGTGGGAAGCTTTTTAAGCAGCATGTATGCTTAATGTTGTTTTCCCGCAACGCTAATGACGTGTTTGTTCTTCTGCGGCTTCATGTATTTATTATGGATTCTTTGTTACACAAGGTTGCTCCTGAAAAATTAGCGGTCAGGAATTTGTGAAGCGTGGAATTATCTCTCAAAACGATCGTCTTGCAACGCAGCAGACAAACTGTAGGCGTGTTTTTTAATTACTCTGTATTTCTGCATTGTTCCTAGTTGGCCTACTCTGTGTGGACGCTTTCGGGTTGTTGTCTTCCCGCCTACTTTCTGAAGAGTTCTCAAGGACATGTGACTCCATGGGAATGAACAAAATATCCTTGGTAATGAAGGAACCTGTCTGTGCTTTTCTTAGATGACAGTTTTACTGATGTTCCAGCAACTCTGGGTCATTTAGGTCTCCTCAAAGTGTCAGTTCCAGTCCTCCGCTGTCTTTGAAACCAGTCACACATGGGACTTATATTTTTGGACAGACTTGACTGTCCTACCTACTAAACCTCACCTTTTTCTTTTTTTTTTTTCTTTGCTCTGTGCAGTGTGTGCACAGAAGGGCTGAATAAAGACTATGATACTTAATCAATTAAAGGCCAAGGAATGCAGATTGCCCACTGCCTTTAATGGCAGAATTTTAAATTATTTTATCTTATGTTATAGCTGTTTTGGTCAAATAAGGAAAAAAAACATAATGCACGTAACGTGCCAACACTAAGTAAATGATGTGATTAACTCTCCGCTACTACCACACCAAATCTGAGCTCAGTTTCTGTAAAATTGACTGAGTTAAAGCTGTTTTTGTGTTTGATTAGCTGAGACAGCCATCTTGAATGGGGTTGACTCCAAGCGTTAATCAGTACAAATGAACATGTTAACTTTACTTCCTTGAAGTTTTCTTGAAGTTTGTTCACTAGTTTGTGAAATATTTTGCTGACAGACACATAAACACATTTATCACCTGCCCTTTTTCCTGTTAGCGGTGGATATTTAAAAGTTTGGGGGGTTGTTCTATTTTTTTCCCCCTGGCCACCATCCTGCATGTTTTAGATGTTTCCCTGCTCTTCAGCAGGTCTTCACGTTCCTGTGAATCATTGTCATTCAAAGCAAAGCAAAGAAACATGTAAAACATGCAGGACAGTGGCCCTCCACGACCAGGATTGGACACCACTGTCCTAAATGAATGAAAATAAATAGGTAAACAATTCCCAGTTGTTTATGTCTTTAAATGTATTTGGGCTTAATTTGTTTTGCTTTTATGATTTTTAAAGGAAAAACTAAGCAAACAGTGAGGCAGAAAAAGAAATCAACTGAGATTTGCTGGAAGGTAGTTAGTGTTGGCTATTCTTTCATATGAATATGTTTGCTTCAGGGCATGAGTCCTAAGAGAGCCTTGTGATCTTGAGCATTTGCTTATGCCTTTGTAGCCTGGTTCTTAATATAGTTCCTGTTTGTATGCTGCATCATACTGCCCAGTAAAAGCTCCAGCATCCAAGCAAAGTAAATTAGTTACAGCACATGTACATTTCAGAACTCATGATACCAGTTTTTTTTTTTTTTTTGTTACACGCTGATTCAGTACGGACGATGCCTTGTGCTCATCCAATTTTGGCAAC
>JAOXNZ010000110.1:9191332-9206238 GCA_028566095.1 Kryptolebias brasiliensis
ATACCAGTTTTTTTTTTTTTTTTGTTACACGCTGATTCAGTACGGACGATGCCTTGTGCTCATCCAATTTTGGCAACCATTCCCACCAGCTCAGTGCCTTGTTAGCTTGAAATTTGTTATTGTGGTCATACTTCAACAAGACTTTCAGGACTTGGCAACAGAACTAGATTAGTTTTCTCAAAGCGTGCCGTGTTGTAGCAGCAGGATGAATTCCAGCTAGCTAAAGCCTGTATATTGCTCCAAAAGCTAAGATTACTTTTATTTCACGCTGCTTTTCTTCCATCCTGTAACGTCTGGAGTAGGTGAACGAAGAAATGATAGATCGACTCGGCACTCGGAGGGAAAGCCACCACCGTGGATGTGGAGAAACATTGCAGTGCAGCTGCTAAGTCAATAAGCAGCGAGTAGCTAAGCTGGATGCTGCGAAGGAAGGAAGGAGTGAGGGAGGGAGGGGGGGGGGGATATGCAGCAGTGGCAGCTTTCTCCCCAAGGAGGCGGCCCGAGCCACAAATTAATAGAGCGCTCCCACATGATCGTGGAGTTTCATTTGGAACCGTCACACTACATAAAGCCCCACTGAAATGAGGAGTTCACAGAGGTCCCCTTCCACTTCCCCCTAGAGTCCCTGCATAACCTGTGTGATTGTAGCACTCTGCCCACCACTGTCCCACCTGTGTGCCTCCTGTAACACCCAAAGCCTTCCCAATGCGCATCCTTTGACAATTACCACAATGCATTGTTCATTCTTCTTTCAGCTGCGCTTTTTTGCATGCTTCATTAATAATACAACAGTCAGCCAAGCATCCCTGAAGAGCTAATATCTGCTCTGAAATGTAATAAGAGAATAAAGAGACAACCTTAAATGGTAACAGCTGAACATTAATCGTGTGATAAAATTGTTTAATTTCATTCCACTGTTCTGATTTATTGCAGTCTAATTTTCAAAAATCAGCATTTTTTCCGCTTCTCATTTGCATATTTGACAACGGTGTGAAATTCTTAGTGACAAACATGGTGAGCGATGTGCCCCTGAGGCTCGCTTCACTCTTATCGTAATCTTTCCAATGCCTGAGATTAGACACAGCTACCAACCCTCGGAGTGAGGATTAACACAATGACTATTCACACAAACTCTCTGGACACAAAAAAGGCAGAGCTGATTCACATTCCGTCACAAAGTCCACCTAATTAAAATCTGGCATAGAATATTGGCTTGTGGCACAGCATAGTGTACTAATATCATCTGTAAATAGACGAACCCCAGACGTCTTTTGTTGCCGTTAAACAATTTTCACAGTAGAGGTTTTTGGAAATATTAAATTAGAAGAGATATTTCTTTTTGCTTGATATGCTTCAGGTGTTTAATCATGAAAGTCTGCTCCACGATGTGATGCCAACAGCATTTATTTGTGAAACGTTTGCAGTGCAGCGTTGCAGATGACATTTTGTTGGATCTCCAAACATACTTTAGAGTTTTCCTGGAGCTTTACAATGGCACAGAAATTCTGAAAATCCAGCCAGTGTTGAAAGAGCTTCTGAAAATTCAGCAGCCATATCTCCTGAGGATTGAAGCTGTTGCACATTCTGGTTGTTTTTCATACGATGGAAGAGTATTGTTTTTGAGTCAAAGGTTAAACAGTATTAGGGTGGAGTGAAAGTGATTTTTTATTTCTTGCATCTCTTCTTTAAAAATGGACTCTAAAGTAGGGATGCACCGATCCACTTTTTTTTTTTTACTTCCGATCCGATCCTGATACCTAAATCTGGATATCTGTCGATACAGATACTATTCCAATACCGTTCCGATATCATCATCATTGATTTTATATGAGGCTGTGATAAACTCCTCTCTACAGACAAGTACGATTTGTACAACTATATGCATGTATGTCCAAAAGGGCAACTTGAGGTAAGTATAAGGTCAGAAAAGGAAGTCAGAAAAATAGGAAATCGTGTTAACAGGAAAAATCTAATGCTGAAAACAAATATGCAACTGTAAGGGTTTCAGATTGACTGTCAGTATTTATTAAATCCAGGACAGATAACCATAAAGGGTCAACTTCAGAAATGTGGGGATACTACACGAGACACAATACAGCCCGGCTGCTGAGACACGCACCTGCAACAGTCTTCAGTTCATCAAGACGAAGACGCACAGACTGCATCTTAATGTCTAAGTTTGCACAAACAGAAAAAAACAAACACATTCTTAAAGGTTACATGAGTGCATTAAACATCATTAAATGTTATATTTTGCCATAACTCTCTCCACAGGAGACCCATTTAAGTGCAGGGGTTTAAACATTTCCATCATTTTACGAGGTAATTTTGATAATTGGTACTGATTACTTTAAAGCCAACCAGATTCAAAATGGCCGCCACAGCCAACAGACCTTAAAAACATGAAAAATGTCTAGAACCCAGTCAGTTTTAAGATATTGTTCTAAAATTTGATGTACTTGAATTTTGAGTCCTTTTCAAAGCATAACGTTAACGTTAACAAAAAGACTACAACTCTGTCACTTTTCAACTTATTTACCCTAAAACTCTGGCATGAAATGTGGCAGGTGTTATGATTCCTTCACAGAATGCTAGGGTTTTAATTAACACTCGGCATCATGCAGCTACATGTGAACATGAAAAACATAACTGCTTGAAAAATGTATTCTAACAATAACTTTCAGCCTCATAAAGCTCTGAGTCCCTCACATGTCTGTTGATGCTGTGACTTCGTTCCAACCTCAGGCAAATCAGATTTGTTAAATCAGCCCTTTGTCACAGGATGTCCACGTTTTCATTTGTAAGTGATCCCATTAGATCTGGGTGTTTACAGGTCGCAACCAAAATGTCTTCCGGTAGGGTCCTTCATGCTTCATCTTTACAAAAACATCCCCTAAAAATGACAATGAAAACTTTTCTTTAAAAGTGTCTTTACCTTAACAAGCAGAACAGCACATTAAAATTCACATGTAGTAAAATCTAGATACTAATTGGAAAGTTTTTTTTTTCATTAACTATACAAATCCTCTAAATTGATTTAATATGGATTTGCTTAGAAAGCATCTGAGTCTATTACATGTTTCTTCACTGTAATACATTAATATCACTAAATATAAAGTTGTATTCAAAGCTGCTTTATGAATAGCTAATAGTTTAAAGTTCTTTCTCAGTTTTTGTTTCAAGTAGCAGAAGATTGTACTGAAACAGAGGATTTTTTTTCAGGCTGTAATGTTTCACACAGAACTGAAAACTTGGTTAGTTTAGGTTCCCAAAAATGCTTCTGCTTTTAGTCAAGTTTTGCTGCAGTCCTCTCACTAATTAGCTGTAAAATCTATAAAATACTAATAATTTGTTTGTGTGAAAATGCAACCAGTCACCTGTCTTGAGAAAGTTTTAGGCCCTGAACAGTTGTCTCATCAACAGTCATTCAGGATTTTACTGAATGGTCTGAGCATGAAAATTGATGTGAAACAAATTGTTTGACCTTTTAGATTTTGCAAAATCTTACCTCTACGCTCGGACGCCAGATGTTTTTAAGCGCTGACGACTTGCTAAGACGTTTGTCTTTTTTCTACCAACTTATTGTGTGGTATTACTATAAATCTTCATTTATTTACGCTTGCATCTAAGAACTTCTGCTCAGCACTGTATAAGCAATTTATTTCTGACTTTGTGGCACATAAAGAATTCCAGTGTTACCACTTTGAGGTTCGCTCTGTGTTGTTTGCCAGAGATACCGTTCAGTGGACCCATTTCCACCACACTGCAGACGAGCCCTATTGATCTATTGTCTCAGAGTGTAGCAAACAATTTTGCTTTTCTCTTCTTTCACTTCAGTCTCCCTCCTTCCAAGAATGACTGAGCTTTGTGAATGCTGATGGCTGCTCTTTGCTGCTGCTTTCCAGTTGTTGGAAGACATAATAAAAAAATAAAACCTAGCATCCCTTGAAGGAATCCATATCACCCGCTGCCTTGCATGCCAACGTTTTAAACAAAGCTCTTGAATGATTTGTTAGCACTCAGTCTTGTGTTGGGGATGTCTCTCAGCTACTACCACACCAAATTTTAACTCAATTTCTTTAGAGCTAGAATTTTTTTGGTGATGGAATTAAAAAAAAATTTTAAGAACTTTTTCAGTGGATCCGTGTGGACGTCGAAGCCTATTTAAGCCATCCCCAGTACAGAGACAAACCCAGAAACCACAATGAGCTTTATTTTATTTTATTTTTTACATCCGTCTCAGTTTATCTTGTTCCTGTTGTCATTAAACTTTGATTGACTGTGTGCTGAAATGGTTCAGGAAAATGTGAAAACAATAGGAGTTTGCAAAATTTTTAAATATTTCTACTTTTGTGTATACACTTAAGGAATACCATAAATAGGTAATAGATCATCCTAAACTGGCTTCTGTTAACACTGGATTTGAGTTTTGTACAGTAAATGGGGAGCCATTGCTTATTTGCTTTTATCAAATACCTAAGTTTAAGAGGTTTGTTTCAGTCTGAAGTTACCCATGAAATCATTAATCAGCTAAAAGCTAAACCAAAGCAAAGAACAAAAAAAAAGTTACCGGTAGACAATCCTATGATCTCTGCTTTAGAAAATTGTCAACACAATCTAATACTCCAAGATCTGACCTCACTGCTGGATTCTACCTTTGCTGCACTTTAGTGGCTTAAAATTTTATTTCTTTTCCTTTTTCATGAGCTGAACCCACACATATATGTAGTATAAGAGTACACACGTCCCAAACTGAGACAAGTGAACCAAACTGCTCGAGTTTTTCCCTCATAAACCGTTCCAACCCAAATACACATTAATAAATAAGTAAAAGTTGTTTTGAGAGAATCTTTCACCAAGCTCTGGATGTTCTTACTCTATTTAGATATCACTATTGAGGACATTCCTGCCACCTAGTGGCACGGCAAGGATGCTTCAGCAGTTTTTGTTGAAATTCAAGCTTATCGTGTTGACAAAGGTTTATTTTATAAACAGAGAAAAATATAAATCTAAAGAAATGTTTGAAATAACGTAGATGGTGACTTAGTCCACCAGAGTTTTTGGTAGGTTAAAACTTTTAGAAACAGTTCACCTAATTAACTGTATTAGACTTTAATAGGAGTGTGACATGTGGCAGTATGTTCTTTGTAAAATGGGCCTGAATAAGTATTCCTCTGAGCTTCTGTTTTTTTAGGTATATAACAGGCATAGAAGCATATTTAACAGCTTCACTAACCTTGATTTTCAGCACAAAGTATTTGTTTAAAAAAATGTCACAAAAGCAAGTCATGATATATTCCCTAATGACACTACGATAACTTTTTAAAGTATTTCACTGAGTGCCCTATAAAGGTTTAAACATGGGACATAAGTCCCTTTAGAGTTACAGCTCCTTTTATTTTAAAGCAGGTGTGGTATTTCTGCTTTTAGCACTGTGCTTATGTAATAACTCACTCCCTTAACCTGAGAAAAGCAGAAAGAAAAAAATTAAGTTGCTGCTGTATCCCAACTTGAACTCTGCCTCTCAGATATTGATGCTGAGATGTAACATTGTCCATGTTTAAGGGCTTTTTTGTGTTAAAGTGATGAAACACAAGACGCTCAGCAGGATGTGTGGCTCAGGTTTTGGTGGATGCTGTGTCACTGGATGACATGACTGAGGCTTCAGCTCACAGTGGATATGAGCTGATCCGACGCCCATAGGTCATCTGGCTCGAAGGTCTGACGCTGCATGAGTGTAAATCAAATGCGACCCTTTCAAAGAGCTGCCAAAGTGGAAAATAAGTTATAACCTGGAGAGGCTGCAGCTGTGTGTATTTGTTTATGTGCATATTAATTTCAGGATTCTGCTTACTCTTTGATTTTTGCATGTTTTTTGGGTTTTGCTACTTTCTAGCTTAAGGCTTGAGTGAAGTTGCGGTGCCCGTATCTTGCTTGCATCAGCAAAACCTTATGCAAAACAACATACACACAGGCATGGATGCAGTCCTCACACACATTTAAGATTCCTCTAATCCCAGAGTATTGTATCACCCACAGCTCCTGACTTAAATTCTTCAGAAAATTACAAATTTTTGGTATTAAATGTTCAGTTGCATGAGGTGTGGCCCTGTGATAAGAGAAGCAGATGAGTGGAGAAGAAGGTTAAAGCCCTGAATCAGAATCAGGACCTCCCAGGTAGCCGGCGATTATAGCCCAATCATATTCTCTTGGCAGAGTTCCTGCTTTGGTAAGTGATCACGAGAAGGCCCGATAGTCCATTAGCCGCTCAGAGGGAGGGAGATACAGTGTGTCTGTGCACAACATGCTCAGCCATCTGCAGTGTGTTCGTCACCACAATAAGCTACAGAACTCCTGCAGTTTTTTGGGAGAAACTGGAAATCTGAGAGATAAAAACAGTGAGTGCGCTCTGTGTGGACCCAAAACTCTTGTTAAAGTGAAGGCGTAGCATTTATCCTCCACCTTTTCATATAAGACTTTTAGACTAAGGTCATCTTGTGTTGACAAACTGAGTTGTTGCCATTTTGGTCAAACCTTGAAAATGACCTTATGTACAATCTTGCTTAATATCGCAAGAATATGTGTTGTGAATGACTCTCAGCTACTACCACTCCAAGTTGTAGCACAATATCTGTAAAACTGACAGAATTATAACCATTTCTGTGTTTTGTGAGGTGAGTTGGTTGTGGCAGGCTTCTTTAATTAGGTTGACTCCAAAAGGTAATCAGTTGTGGAGGTACATAGTATGACTATTTCCTGAAAGTTTCATTGAAATTTGTACAGTGATTCATAAGATATTTTGCTGAAAGAATCACTCACACAGACATGGGCAAAACCATTATTGCCTGCCTTTCAGTGTTGGGCGATAATTACGATCAGCACCTGTTGAACTAATAAACAAACTGAATTATTTTAAAATTAGACTCGTTTATGTGAAGCACTCTGTGTGATTCGGTTTATGTGTGTGTGAAGCAGCAGATGCGAGTTGTGGCTCAGCATGTACCTTCATAAATCAGCTTGACTCATGAAGCAGCAGGAGACATCAGCTGCTTCCACCTCTGCAGGAGCTGGACTGTAAGTCGCTTTAGATTTCTCTCCAGCCACGTTTTTGACGCCCATCTTGTAATGCTTCACTTTGCTGCTGTCGTGAATTTTTTTAGTGTCAAACCTATCTCCTCCCCAATGCTCCAGTCAAACTGTCCTTACTTTATGCATCTCTGAGAAAATCTATTAAACTGAAAAGGTGTTTGTCTCCCCCTTCATTTTGCATGTTTTTTTTATTTTTAACATTAATTCATGTGTTAACCACAGGAATCCTCTGGTTTTTTTTATGACGTTAAGTCTCTGCTCGTTTGAAACAAGTGAGGATCATGAGAAAAGGCCCTGCATCAGTGAATGAGACAAAGTGGCCGTTGTTTTCTCTGTAGGGCGATTGTATCACTGCTGATTCACTTGCTGCGTTATTGTGCAGAGAGGTGCCAGAAGCAACTGCGTCACAGCATATGAACCTCAGTGGGGGCTAGTTGGAAGGATCGGGGTGTGTGACTGAGTGCATATGTGCTTACTGGGTGGGCTGCAGTGTGGATTAAGATAACACAGTGTGTTGACCCTCTAGCCAGCTTGGGCATCTGATGTATACAAACATATCTGGATCAAAAAAGTGGGAATTGTTGTGGGAATTGCTTTTATTTGGTTTTCTTTCGGTTCTATAATACTTGGTTTGTAATTACATTTGAGTGGAACATGATTTCCTGTTTGTAAAATGAACTTGGAAAGAATAAAAGCTAGAGGACAATGGAAAAAAATCAGGTTTTAATTAGCCTCTTTTCAAAAATATAGCACCAGTGAAACTGTTAAATGCCCCCTATTATTTGCTGAAAACTGATTAAAACATTTATCAAAGGAATAGTCTTAAATGATATCTGGTTTCTTTAGCTTGCTTCCGAGGAGCCAGGGTTTCTAGTAATTTGTGAAAGTGGTCTTCATCAATAGTTGCTGCTTTTTGATTCATTTTCAGCTCAGACCTTGTACCTGACCATGAAGGCATTAAGGATGAAAGTCGACAAGTGGAGGACAAAAGAAGTGTGCAGGTCCTTTTAGATGAACCAGCTAAGAGCTCTTTGAGAATCACCTTGTGGTGGTAAAATACTGTTTTGTGTCAAATTGGGTTTATTTTTAGTTGGATCTATAAAAGATACCTAAGAAATGGGAACAAACTATACTCATGGCATGCTGCTGGTAAGCTCTCATTTAAAATTGGTTCTTTGCAGAGTTTTCTGTTGTCAACACAACAGTGGATCGTCTCGTGAGTTTAGAAGCCTTTTTAAGCCTGAATGATTTATAGGTCAGACAAAATACAAAAAACATTCCTTGAAAAATGTCAGACACTCAACTGAAAATGAGTGAAAACCCAGTAAAACGTCAAAGGAAAATGTTGAAACACCTTCAAAAAGCCTGAAGAACTTTTGAGATACAGAGCGCGATGATGATGATGGACTGAGCTGTTGACAGATCTGGCTTCTCTTTGAATTACTATTGTTGATTGATATGAGCTCTTTGATGGCTAAAAAGTCGCACTCATGAGCAACATCTTTGTTGACATTCTGGACAAGCAAA
The DNA here is from genome assembly GCA_028566095.1 of Kryptolebias brasiliensis. NCBI lineage: Eukaryota > Metazoa > Chordata > Actinopteri > Cyprinodontiformes > Rivulidae > Kryptolebias > Kryptolebias brasiliensis. The sequence goes on from JAOXNZ010000110.1 coordinate 9,199,949, forward strand.
GCCACCATTCAGGAGTTTTGGATTTTGCGGAGGAGCATGGTGTGCAGCTCAGGGCTACTAAAGGAGGCATATGTCTTGGCATTCAAAATTTCATACGCCCTCAGAGTGCCACTCAAGGCAACTGAGACCACAGTTCTTGAGATTGAACTTAAGCGCATTGTTGTATCCCTTGTACTGTCTGCCATTTCATCTGAAAGATGGCTGAAGATTTTTGCACAGTACTGTATGCAGAGCATTGAGTAGCTTCAGATCCAGCTTTTATCACTTTCACGACTTGAACAGCTGATGTAACTAGCAACTTCTGCTGATCACTTTAGGTTTTAGAAATTGACCAAAAGACTTTTGAATAATTTATATAAGGTTGATCACAGAAGAACCAGAAATTACCTCATTACCCACTACGTGGTTCTATACGGAACCATGTAGGATATACGGTCCATCCTGGCACTACATTAGAGCACATGAAAGCTGCATATTTACAAGCGTCCACTCACCTCTGTTCATCCACCTGTCGGGCTGTTCGGCCCGTCCCATGTTCATTTCCTTGTTTAGTCATGTAAGGAGGATATAAACAGCAAATCTTATGGCTGATGGGGAAAAAAATCAATGGCGAGCATCTAAATGTCAAGGAGAGCAATGCATTAATGAGTTCTCGCCTCATCACTGAAATCACTTTATTCATTTCCTTAGTTCAAACTCCTAGTGGAGGTCATTATGGTCCTCTTTGCATTTTTATTGCCTCGTCACACAAATTAAAATGAAAAATAAACCAAAGATATTCTTTGCATACGTGTAGACTAAATAAAATCTACGATGATGATCTAACATAATACCCACGGCTAATTTGTGCCGTCTTTATGATGGTGACACAGGTCGTGCAACTGCGTGTCCTTGAGGCCTTCAAGTTGTTTGTACAGTATTTTAGTGTATTAAATGTGTGATGGCTTTATTTGTTTCTCCCTGTGAGTGTGTGGGAGTTTGCATGCTTGTACATAGACCCATGCGAACAAGTGATTTATGGGCTGGTTTTAATCAGGAGGTAGAAAATGTTATTAGAAAGCCTTCTCGTGCTCCCACCGCCTGCAAATGAGGCGGCGCTCGCTGCATCCTGAGAGACCTGCCTGTAATTAGTTCTGGGAACTCACCTGTTACTGAGCGAGATTGGAGTAGGGACATGAACAGAGGATTGAGAGGAAAAGGGTAACAGGCAGATAAACAGAAATGTAAGCGAAAGAGGCAGGAGGCGAAGGAGGTCGGAGTGAAGAAACAGAACCAGAGAGACCGAGGATGGGATGAAGAGACACAAGGAAGAACATCTCCAGCTTTGCTGACTTTCTAGAAAGTTAGCTTGCATCTACCTGATGTTGTACAATGTATTTGAAAGCTGAAATATGCTAATAAACAAAGATAATGGGGTTTTAAGGAAACCTCAACAATCAGTTGTATTCTAAACACTTGTTAAAGCCTCTGACTGTGGGCAACAAATTTGGAACAGCATTCACGAGGGAGTTTCCAAAATGTCTTTTAAACGTTCTTGAGAGTTCTCAGTTCCCTCACGTCAGTCCCAGGGCCTTGTTCTCGTGTCTCAGGATTTTTGAACGCGTTTAGAAATATTGCAAAACAAATTTTCTCTCCAAACATTGTGGGCGGCTGGAACCCATCAGTTTAGTTTTTGTTAAAGTGTGAGAAATGTAGGACAACTTTAGAAGAGTTAAGTGAAACCAAATTGGAGAGAAAAAAAATGATAAATTGCAATCAAACTAAGACATGATTGAGACATAGTGAGGCCACTATGTGACTAAAATGTAACAAATGAAAATGCACAGAATTCTCAGGAATGTTGCACAAATTTTGCAATTTATTCAGTTGTGTTGTAAGCATGTCCATGTCAGCAAGTGCCTGTTCAATGTGATTGCAAGCAAAATCTTTTATTTTCTTGCAATTTTGTATCTCCAACTACCCAAATCAACTTCTCTCTTGTAGATGTAATATCTCACTGGGCAAGAAAACAGTTTTGCAAAGCCATACACCAAAAAAATAAACTGTGATTTTCCTAAAATAACTGTGCAAAAAACGCCTGGACGGCTTGGCAAAAAACACTGAAACTTCAGTGAGACGCCAATGGAAAATTTGTCTCTTTTTCTTGCATTTTTGAGTTGCCAACTGCCAAAAAGAAGGTAACATTAAAGAAGTTCACTTTTTAGATTGTATTCATCTCTCAAGGCTGATCAGTGCCAGAGCTTAAATTCAGGGTCAAGTGAACAGCAATTTAGAGAGGATTTTCTTTAAAAGTGAACATGTGCAACAGCTCAAATCTCAAAAACAATATAGTCTTTAAAGTCGAGGCTGTATTGTAAAGCTTTAGATATTTTTTTTTCCAGATATCTTTGGTTCTAGTGGTTGTGTTGGTCAGTGCAGTCTACTCTATAAAATGCATGTCGCAAAGTGGATCGAGTTAAATGGACCCAGTCAGAGTAACTATCTGATGAGAAAGTAATGTGGTGTAAAAATACAGACATGACATTCACTTGAGCGGCTATTTTTGGTGTATGCTAAGGCTGATTAGCTCTGGTGGCTGTCTCAAATTGGACTGACTTCAAGAGTCACCTCAACAACATTTTGAAAATTAATAAAATGTGTTAGATACAGCAGCAACAATGAGATTACCAAAATAAAAACAAACTGATGAACAATTGCACCTTTGTACTAAACAATTGTTAATTGGCACCTAAAAGCCTAGATCAGAGGAATTGATGAGTTTTTAATTGCTCTTGTGTCACAAAGTCCTAACTGTGATGCACATATTGTAAAAGTATCTAATTAATTGCCTGACAGTCACTCTATTTTTTATTTTTTAATAGTTTGAAATTCAACAGCTGCGTGATGTAAAGGCAGTAGGTGAAAATGCTTCATATTAAAAAGCAGCTCAAAGTCTGTGGCCTATAGTTTGTCAACTTTGACTGGGAGTACAGAAGGTTGTCATACAAAAAATATATAGATTTGTCAATAACTTACTATTTTCAGTTGTTAATGTGTTTAAATGATCCAGTTATTTGAAGGAAGCTCTAACAAACCTGCTTGTTTTGACAAACTGACTGCATCTGAGCACTGCCTTGACATCCAATCAGCCTGAAACCCACACACACACTTAAGATCCGAGACTGTCAGCACATGTGCATACAGTTTAAATCTGCACATAAAGACCTCTCAAACACACACACACATGCCCGCTGCACTTCTCCAACGCTCCTGACAGTCCAGTGAAAACATTATGAAATATTCAATAAGACTTACTGTGGTTTGGATTTCTACCTGTCTCAGCTTTTTCTCTTGCTTTGTGTTTGCTTGCGTGAAACAGGAAGGAATGATGTTTGTTTGCGTACTGAGCTTTTTTTTCCTCTTACTATAAACGTGTGTATATCTGCACGCACATGTGGGGAGGGGAGTGTGTCTGTGGGTTGAATTGCACGTCTGCATCTCAATTCTTGCTGTCATGGCTGCTTGTAATTGGGTTCGAGACAGCCGAACCTTTTGTTTGAGTCTTGCCTTGTGCTTACATCAACTGTGTTGTGCTCAAAAATAACACCGCTAAGTAAGCAGAGTTGGCAACAAGCTGAAAGTCTGCTGTATATACATAAATGTAGGTGAACTTCTGCCTAATTGCTATTTTACTGAGTGCAACTTTAACGGTCCATAGATCAATCTATTTAAGCAACTTCGGTAATTTCCCCAGAAAATTCTTCCTACTACTTGATTGTGACGCGTTTCAAACCCATGGCTGCCTTTGTAGAAAATCTTTTTCACAGTTATATCCACATGATTACTCCTTTTGCAGTTTTGTTTTCTCCCACTTGACTTGAAAAACTTTCTTTCTCTCAGACGACTCTCACTGGGGGACGCCGTCTGTTGACTGACAGACCGTGACATCACTGTAGAGTCCTCTGTTTTTCTCAGTCAATGAAGATGGTTCCTCATTTGCACAAAGTACAGAAGGGTATTTTTCAAATGAATACAGGAATATTGTCTGCCTGCATTTACTTAATTTTTTTAAGCATTTTTAGTAGTAAACGCCTTGAATTTCTTGAAGGAATGCACATCACCCGTTTAACCAAACGTCTTATGTTGAGAACTGACAGTGGTATGTCAATTTTGATTAAAATGTAGAAAATAATGTTGTGTAGAAGTAAGCTAGAAAATCTTGCACAATGTTAGCTCAGACTTTGTGTTGGGGATGCCTCTGAGCTACTATAACACCAAGTTGTAGCTCAACATTTGTAAAATTGGCTGAATTAGAGGTGTTTTTATGTTTGGTGAGGCTAAGTAGCTGTGGTGGCCATCTTAAATGGGATTGGCTCTGATAAAAACTTTCTGAAAGTTTCATTGAAATCCTTTTAATGGTTCATGTAGTTTTGCTAACAGACAAACCCACACACGTACTAAGACCAAAACATCACTCACCTCTGAGAGGCGAAAGGAGGGCAATAAATGATAGAAGAGAAGACATTTTTATATTACAAGTCAATCTCATCATTACAAAAATGTGCATATGGTTAGCTTTTTGGGTATTTATGGATCTGTAAAATATGTTGTTTTCAAAAGCTACACAAAAGACTTCTGTTCTGTTCGAGACATAGCTGTCATGTTTAAACTCTAATCAGGAAATCAGAATCAAAATCACAGGGAGCAAAAATAACAACTTGGTCCAGGTCAAGGTTGACACTGGTAAGTGTATTTATTGATATTGTAAGGAAGTAAACTTGCAAAGTTTAAATGACTTATGTCAGTAGGACGTCGTCTTAAAACGACTTTTTTAGGAGAGCAAATGTAGTTTACTTTTTAAATTTTAAATGAGATCAATGATATTCATCTCCAATGCCTTCATTTCCTTGAGCAGTTTTTGCTCATTATTTTTACACATTTGTAGCTCTGAAATGAACCAACGCCTCATACCTGACATGTTTGTTTTTTTTGGCTGCACGTTCATCACGATTTGTTGAAATTCTCAGTAATAAGCACGTGTGCATCACTGACACGGCTTCCGTGTGATGTTTTGATCATTTCCATCACAGAGAAAAGTCACTCACATGTCGGTGTGCTGCCAAACACAGAGATTTGATCAGCATGTGGAGATGGGGTACTACGTCTGCGACAAAATATCAACATATCAAAACCTGGCAAATCAAACAGTCATATTTTGTGTCACTTCCTTGCAGTTAAGTCGTATTTTATTTTATTTTTTTCTCGTCCACATCAAATTACTGAGAAGTTAAAACTAGGTATTATCAGCTTCAGTGTCTGCAAATCCCTGTGTTGGCTCAGCACTAATTATGTTCAATTTTTAAGCTGAACGAGTATTGATAAGAGACTTTAACCTACAACCTCAATTACAAAGATGTTGCGTAAAATGTAAAGAAAAACAAGTTGCAATGATTTGTAAATCTCATAAACCTATATTTTATTCACAAGATAAACAAATCAAATGTTTAAACAAATAAATTGTACCATTTTTGGAGGGAAAAAAGGTCATTTTGAGTTTGATTGCAGCAACACATCTCAAAAAAGTGGGGACGGGGTCATATTTCCCACTGTGAGGCGTCTCCTCTTCTTTTAACAACAGTCTGTAAACATCTAGGAACTGAGAAAACCAGTTGGAGTTTTTCCCCATTCTTGTCTGATATAGGATTCTAGCTGTTCAGTTGCACTGGGTTGTCTTCGATGGATTCTTTTGTTTCATGTGGCAGCCAATGTTTTTTTTTGGTGAGCCATGCTGTTGTAATGGATGCAATATGAGGTTTACTCTTGCTGAATCATGCAAGGCCTTCCCTGTTAAAGATCTGGATGGGAATATTTGATGATCTAGAACCTGTATATACTTTTCTGTATTTATGGTGCCCTTTTAGATGTGTAAGATAACCAGAAGCACTAAAGCACCCCCATATCATCAGAGAAGCAGGCTTTTGAACTGCACCATACTATCATCTTGCGCTTATTCATGGTTGAGTCACAGAGGCAACAGGTTGAGGTGGGAAACCTAGATGTTCTTCAGTGTCTGATTGGTTATTGCAGGGGTTGACTGACACATCTGTGTGCTGGCTGTTTCAGTATGTTCTAGGATTTGTAGTTTTAGTGGTTTGTGAACTGTGCACCCGCAGGCGTTAAAGACCTAGCATGTACCGCACATCTCTCCCAATGACTTCTGGTGATTGACACCAGCTTCCTCACAACCCTGCATGGAAAAGTGAGTAAAAAAATGGATGGAAATATGACTATCCTGGCTCTGTTCAAAATAA
>JAOXNZ010000110.1:9326131-9354083 GCA_028566095.1 Kryptolebias brasiliensis
GTTTTTTTTTTTTTTTTCAAGAAATTGATGTGCAGAAAAGGAAACACCACTATTAAAAAATTAGTTTATCCCATACTCTACACAGATTTGGTATAAACCTTTATGCAAACACTACAGAGATAACATCATATTTAAGGTTTTCCTTTTACTCAAAGAAAACCATGAGAAGTGATTCATGTACATCTCTAATATTCATCACCTGCCACCATGGCAAGGCAGGCGACCATGGAAATTGACTGTCTGCTTTTGCATGTTTGGTTGTGTGTCAGCAAAATATATCATGAACCAGAGAACAGATTTTATTGAAACGCCCATTAGTGTACTTTTACAACTGATTAACTTTTGGAGTGAGCCCAATTCAAGATGGCCACCACAGCTAATCGCCTACACAAAAACAGGCCCACCTCAGTGAATGTTCCAGATACTGAGTTGAAATTTGGTGTGCTAGTAACAGACCGTCAATCACAACACACACTCTGAGCGTGAAATTGTGCAGAATGTTACTTTCAAGGTAGTCAGCCACTTTTTGGTGAAACGTCAGGTCTCAACATAAAATGATCTTAGTTTAAAACTTTGACATGAAAGGCGGCGGGCGCCTTCAAGGAATGCTCGACCTTTAATTTCATTTATTCCATCTGTTCTTCTCTCATGAGCTGCCATCTTTTAAACTCCTCAGCACCTGCCTCGTGTTTCTGCAGATTCTGTGCTTTTCTAAGCAGGTCGGATGCTCTGCAGCTTCACTCTGGCAGAAAGCAGCCTCATTATAAACTAACATTGGCATTTCCTTAGGATGGACCTGGTATTTGCTTTGATAGATTTATTGACATCTGCAGCTTGCCGCGGCTCTCTAAGTGACCATCGTTCAAATCTTTCCATGTCCCCTCCGTCTGATCTGTGTCCATGTTTGTTCTGATGTGCAGAAATGCTGTGTGGCTCGTAGGAATCAGCATGCAGGAAGGACGCTCCTTATGCCGCTGTTTGCATACTGAGATGCTGCAGCTGCGAAGACCTACGCTCACACAGTCGTGTTTTGATTGTTGCTGAAGCATAAAGTCATAATGAAAGCTGTATTTCAGATAACATGCCAGCCTGAGATGTAATATTCTGTGAATCTAATTGCCTCTAAAAAGAACATATAGTGTCCATTAATTAGTTTCATTGTTCTGTGACTTAAACAACGAGACACAAGGGGGAGATCTGAAGAATTGATAATGTGGCAGAATCAGCCAACTATCTGTCATGTGTATGTAGTTTCTTTTCTTCCACGTGTGTGTTTGTGTTTGTAATCCAAGCACAGCGGGGGTTGTGGAAAGAAAGACGCCCCTACGAGCGAGCTGCGCGTGCAGACATACACATGCAAAACATCCCGCACCAGAGCCGCTGTCGTACCTCGTTTTGCTCCTCGCAGCCTTCTGTCTCTGTTTATTTGGCGGCAGCCTCGTGAATTGCTCTCCGTGTAAAACTTCCCATCACACGCCGCAGCTTGCTTTTATTTCCAGCTCTCCGGCCCAAATTAGACCAACACCTGCTTGTTTTACAACATCGGCCACTATGTTTTACGACACCGTATTTCTTCCATCAGGGCACCCCCCAAGTTATTGGAGAGGAAGTTTCTACTTTAGAGCTTTAGTGGCTCAAACTGTTAGCTAGCAGCGTTTGAAACTGAAAAAGAAAAGTTTAATTCTTACTGGATTCAACATTAGAACAATGTGAAATAAAGATATCAGTTGCAATATACCCACAGTTTGTTTTTTTCCCCAACTCCCCTTATGATGCTTTCCACATGTTTTAGCATCTTGGTCACGATTTTCTAATCTAAGCATCAAGGACAGTGGGAGTCCATCTGATATTATCTCAGTCCTTTGTGATGCTAATAATGCACACAATGACCTCAACAATAATTTTTAATATATCATGCAGCCCTGCTCTGTATACTACTTTCCATTTGAAATCAAATGTATGTTTGGTTTTAATACATTTTAAATAAAAACAATGACATACTTTTAAGTACTTCCAAAGTTTTAAAGATCTCAATCAATCTGTTAGCACTCAGAGTTTGTGATATGCATGACTGTTAGCTACTACCACACCAGATTTAGCTCAATATTTGTAAAGCTGATTGAATTATGGCCATTTTGTGTCTTTTAGGGTTAAATGAGTTTTAGATGCTTACTGGTTACTTTCTGAAAGTTTCATTAAAGTCTGTTCAGTGAAGATACTTACTAACTGCTAGAGTCAACCCTGTCTAAGTTTACAACAAAAATACTGCACCAACTTAGTGTTCAGAGTATGTGATGGACACAACTCCCTGCTACTACCACACAGAATATTAGGTCAGTATTTATAAAATTGACTGAGTTTTAGCCCTTTTTGTGTTTCCTAAGGTTGATTAACCGTCACAGCCATCTTATATCAAACTGACTCCAAAATTTAAACCAGTTTATGCACATTTAGCAAATATTTTCTGAGAGTTTCATTAAAATTCATCCAGTGGTTTAAACACAATCGTTCACACCCACACATGCAGTTACACAATTCCCTGTCTTTCAAATTCTCAAAAAATAATGTTGACTACTTTCTTTGTACCTAAAATAGCTTCTTGCAAATGCTAAATGCTAAAGTGCCTTTTTGGAGATGATCTTTAATCATTGCTTCAACTTTACTAAAGAAATAGGTGTAAGAACACCTTCATTAATCTTGACTGAAGATTATTTATTAAGTCCGCTGCATTACAGGGTCGTGTCGAGGCTGACGATGGCACCTTCCCTGGGACACATGTAGCCACTTTGTCCTCTCCAACATTTTTCTGAAACATTTAATGTTCCCTTTTATTGGTCTACCATCAACAGCACTCGATAGTAAACTAACTGCATCCTGACTGCACAGTTGGGTGCATTTGGTATATAGAGCTGTCCATTTCACACCTCACACCCCATCATTTGCACCCAACACCTCCGCGTTCCCTGCAATTTTTATTAGTGTGACACACCACCGAAGTCTGAAAACAGCACAGCAGCTGACTGTTCTCTCATTAGCTGCTATTAACTCTCCTGTCTATAAACAAAAATGGATAACAGCACAGCAGACACCTTTTTCTCTCTGATAGTGCTTTCATCAGCGGTGAGCAGTTTCACGGCGCGTCTCCAGGACAACAAACGGTGACAGACAGGCTGTAGGGGGAGAAATGTCGGTGCAACCTTCAGTGTAAGCCTGAATCAGTGGCCTCTTTAACATTAATGTAAAGTGACATGAAGTAGGTTGCAACAATACTGAAAGAATAGATTGTGCATAGGTGTGTGCAAAATTTGCAGGGCTATTTTAAAAAATGAATCCCTCAGGGATGCTCTGTTCTTCTAAAATCTATGAAGGTTGTCCCGGCAGCCACAATGCACAGTATGATTGTAGATAAATGTTTTCAGAGAATATTTAACATTCATGTCTGAGGAGGAGTGTATAGTTGAGCTGGTTAGCTGATCTTGCATGAATTGTTTAAGGCTGTTTGGTGTTTACATACAAATGGACTGCTGGAGCAGGTCGGCATCTCAGCAAGATGTTTTTAATCCACCTTATTGGCAGAGTTGGGCTGTAATTTGGATTGATACTCCTGTGAAGAACCTCCATGGATGTTCTAAAAGTTAATGAATTCTCACATACTTGACAAAGCTGTTCAGAAATAGCTTTTAAATTTTGAAGGAAAGACTCAATGTTATTAAATTAACCGATTAGTGTAGTAGTTCTCAAACTCTTTATAACGAGTGTCACCTCAGAAGATACTGAGCTCTCAAAGTACCACCATTGTTAATCATTGACGACCAGTTGTACAAGCTTACAAGCTACTGAAACGTTTCAGTTTCAGTATCTGACATAAACAAGGTTCAACAAACCCAGTTGCATTAAGTACGCACTCTTAAGGCCTGATCATCCTCAGCTCAGCTTTCCTTGAGTGATGGTGTCTAGTAGCCAAAATGCCCAGTGCCCTGGTTTAAGATGTGATGATTCCAAGCATTTGTTGCTGAGAAAAGCCCCACATGCTCTCCGGTCTTGACTCTTTATTTGCCCCACAACAACTGAATACAAATCTTCAGATCACTTGAGCCAAAATTTCTTACTATTTTGCGCCTTTTGTTGCGCCCAACAGAGACTTCACTGGCTCTGCTAAAGGAGCACATCGGTTAAACACCATCCGTTCCAGTTTCCACAAATGTCCTAGAAAATATTCTCCCTTTCAGTTTAGGTTCAAGTAGTTTCCATTTGGAGCCAAGATCATTAATGGTCTGAACCACTCATCATTTAGTCTGCCTCTACTTTTTAGCTTTATAGTTCAGTTTATAAAAGTTAAGTAGCGTCTGAAAAGTTGAAACCAACATTTTATTTGAGTACCACTAAAGGGATCCAGAGTCCCAGCAGTGGTATTTGTGCCACAGTTTAAGTACCATAGGGTTAGTACAAACCATCTGATATTGTATATTGTGTTAGGTTTTTTTGATGAAAACTACAATTCACTACATGTTCCTAACTATATGAACCATACACTTTGAAGCAACATTGCTCGATAGCTATTGTTTTGTATTATCTAAAAGTATTTATTGGTTTTAACTGTTGAGGTATGTCAGTTTGCTGATTTCAAAGAATGTTTTTTCTCTACATGGAGTGTTTTTGCTACAGACTCATGCTGACTTGTTTCATATCTCAAAATGTGCACCTTTAAATCTGTGAGACATGACACTGTGTCCACTGACAGGCAAAGTCAAAAACACTGATTATGTTGTTAAAATGGCACTTGTTGGAGGTTATATTAGGTATCAGGTAAAGATTCTGTCCTTGAAATCAATGTCTTAGAAGAAGCAAAAATTGGCAGGTGTAACGACTTGAATGACTTTGACAAGGGGTAAATTGTGATGGGTAATAGCATCTCTGCAACTGCAGCTCTTGTGGGATGTTCCCGACCTGGAGTGGAAAAGAAGATAAAGAATATGTCAGATTTTTGGTTTGTTTGTTTGTTTTACTCGTAATTACAACAATTTGTCTCCTTCTAGTGAATTAAATAACTTTGCAAAAACTTCTGTATTTACTTTTGTGGGATCCCCTTTAAAGATTATAAGTTTCATTCTGATTAAATACATTGCAGTAAGCTCAAATTAAAATTATTTTAGTCCGTCTTAAGATATTTTTTTCTGTGTAAACCCAGGTCATAATGGCAATCTCAATAATGTAACCAAAATGAAACGCACCAAAAATTTCTCAACCTGTAGAAGAAAAACAAAACGTAAGTTGGCATTGCTAATGTTAACTAGCTAGCTAATAGCAGCAGGCATGAAGTTGTTTGTTGTGGCGTTTTTTTGTTTTAGATATGTTAAATAGAAAAAATTATGTCTATAATAGTTTATAGTCTATCTTTAGACTACATACAAATTTACTTGCCTAGCTAATGGAAATGTCCAAAAGGAAACAGCCTGTCTTTGAACTCGCCACAATAGCTTCAAATGAGAAAATGCTAAGATAGCCTGTTACATTCACAAACTTCCAATCTGTGAAACGCCTTTCAGAAATAGTCATTGAGAGAATGAAAAGACCTTCACTTGTGTGTTTCTGGAGGCGTACTCAGATGAATTATAAAGCCATTAACAGTGAGCTTCCTGTTTTTTGTCACGTTTGTATTGGGTGTCATCCAAAGAGACAAGATTTCTTGACTGCTGTAGAGGCCATAATTTGCAAATGGAACTGAAGTGTCATGGTTATCAATGTTATAGTTAAGGCTGCAGTGCCCCCAGGAAACCTGCTTGGAGTCAAAATGTCTTCCTGTATTATGAAAACTGTCTGATTACGTCCTTGGAGATGACTAAGAAATTTAACTTTATGGTTGCTTCTCTCTTAGAAAGAGATCCAGTTTGTAAGACTGTCTAAACTTTGTAAAACCACATTATGGTTGTAAAAATAAATGTGCTAGCTGTCAATCTTTGAGTCTATTGTTAAATTATGAAATAAATACCTGTAACATTATTGGCGAGCCAGCCAGAGATGTCTTCAGACATTTTATAATACAATATGAATAGGTTAGCTTATTCCAGAGATGAGCAGATGCTAACTTTAAATCTCGATATGCTTCGGGGCCCTCTGGACGAAGACATGGAAAGCTCAAAGATGACTTTACTGTGGTTTTACTGCTTTCTTTATGTTTTATATTCTCAGGTTGGCTAATTGTTGTCATTGTTAGCAGCCTCAGTAAATATGGGCAACAATTTAAAAGAGAAACATCTAAAATCTAGAGTCTTTTCTTGAAGGTCTGTCAGTGTGACTCAGCCTCACAGGGCAACCATGGCTAAATGGTTTTCCTGTAGAGCCAAAACTGGTTAAAGATGTGAGGTGGGCACTGGCAAGGATAACAGGAGGTTAGTGAGGTCAGAGCAGCCAGACATTCTTTATTGGATTTCCATGGTGGCTTTTTTAACACTTAGAGATTGTACATGTCAAGTGCCTGCAGTTCTTGTAAACCTGAACATCTCTTGGGCAATTTTTTGTCAAACAAGAAGGCCCTGTGGTGAGTTTCTACCCTGATTATATCCTAAAGAGACGAGCAAAGCTGTGTTTGGCTTTGTTTTGAGACGACAACAAGCTGACTTAAGACGTCTCATGGGTGCAGTATCCCATTGACAAGAAGAATCTGTGAACTGTGCAGAGAAGAGCAGTCAAAGGATTAACATTAGAGCTAGTGGCTAAGGCATTGCCCACAGGTCAGATTAACTGAATGTAAAGCTTGCAACCCCTTACACCGTACTTTGAAGTGGGGCTTACATCCTCTGCTTTATCCTATCAAGAAGTAGAGTCTGTGTTGAAAAGAAGCATCATTTCAACATTTCTTTTATTTTTTCACATGAAGGTTTGAGTGTAACATATGGAGCTGAAGCTACATTTGATGATTATTTGCTCTTTTTTTATGCCTGAATGTAGATACTTGTTATTCCTATAAATGCATGTTGTGTAAATGCTTTCTGTTATATAATAGTCAGTAAAATAGACCAAAACGAATGTAGTCCAACTATATTTATATTTCTGCCTGCCTTATGTATTATTTATTGTCAGTTCTACTTCCAGTTTGGTTTTGATCAAATGTAATTTCCTGCCTGTTGGTAATGATGCAGATTTGACCAAAATGTTAGTTTAGAAAACAGGCCAGTTTCAAAAAAATTTCCTGAATTTATGTTGACGAGTTAATCAAATGTCATGACTCTACTGCAGTGGAACATAAAACCTCAGTGCTGGGAGATATAAATATTCCTCCTGATTCTCGGAACCCAAGGCCTTATTTTTTTTCCCAGTGACACTGTATAATAACACGAATCTATCACAAAACCCCATTCTATGTGCTTGGACTTTATAGATTTTTGGACGAAAACAAATCCATGTTGAATTTCCCCTTTGACTGAATTTGTTATGAGCACAATTCAGTAATAAGAAAGTGATGAAGAGAGATGCTTTGAGTTTACCTGCAACATGATTTTGAGGGAGAATTTGCATCACGTCAAAAGACTTAAAAGCAAACATAGTTTTGGTTTCAAAAAGAGGATTTTGAATATCCGCACACCCACAAAAACAGACTGGAGAAGTTTACCCATCACTAGTTTAATCATAGAAACAGCTTTTTTAATTCAGTGTTTAGAAGAATAAAGATGAGTTGAAAAGGAGACAAAAATAAAATATTCTAGTTACAGTGAAACCAGAACAGATTCGGCTAACTGCTATCATAGTTAATATTTGAGTTATCTGTAAATTTAACCTTTTGTTTTCTATATTGCTATGAGTATTTGTGCCAAGAACAAGTCAAATATTAATGAAATGACCAGTTTGTGCTCTGATCTTCCACACGGTGACCTTTAAGAAACTTCATTATTGCATTACTTTCATGCTAGAGTTAAGTGTTTTTTTTTGTTTTGTTTTTAAGGAAATAAAACCAATCAGTGGTGACATTATTAACAAACTGGTGCTTAACACTTTTGCTTCAAAGAGGAAAAAATCCTGACTTTTGCCACCCATGCTGTATTTGATATAAAACTTAACAAACTGTCTTGGCTTAAAGCACAATACGGTCACAGAAGAGGCCTCTAAGTACTTAATTACTTGTTTCTGTTGCAACTAATTTGATAAACCCGCAAGTGGCAATTACTAATAATTAAACTATAAAGTTTCAGTCACTTACTAATTACCAGGTTTTTCATTTGTTTCTAAATTCACACTTTAGATGTGTTAGACTTTTTGTTCATTTTTTAGGTATTATGCAGATATCACTGGTGAAATCTGTGGAGATGTTCTTGTGTTGATTAGTTCCTGACACTACTACCTTCTGCACAGAAATGTACAAAAAAAACTATTTGAAATTGTACAAATCTTTCTTACTTCCTCAACAAATCACACCACAAACTTAGATCATTAAGTAGAACTGAATCCATTTTTTAATTTTATTTCAACACTTAGAGAAATATTTGTGTAAATATTGCAAGTGACTTGTCAAAAAAGCAGCACCTAAATACTTAGTACAAGGTCAGTTTCTGCCGTTTTTGTCTGCTTGAATGAAAACCTCTATAAATGATTATTATATTATTAATGTTTATTGAAGCAACACAAATGTAGAAGGAAAAAGCACCAAAGTCCATCCAGATAAGTGGGAAAACATATGCTTTGAAAACATCGTGATTGATTTTTCTGAACTTTGGGCAGTTAGCCATCATTATCTACATCAACTCTTTCATCTTTTATAGTCAATTTACAACATATGCAAATCTTACAGTAATTTTGCTGTTAAAGACTTAAAAACTTGCATACTCTTAAATTTTTGAACTATATAAAACTTGCTAATTTGTGTTTATTGTCTTTCTTTTTTCTCCATGCTTCCTGAATGACCATATGGGATATCTACCATCTCTTCTTTTGCCGGCATCAATAGGTAAGACAAAAACCTAATTTCTGCTGTTTATTGGTTCATTTTCTCTCTTCTTTTTTTTTTTATTTTTTTTTATGAATGTCTCTATGGGAAATGTATAAATGTGTAGGTTATTGTTGGAACTTGTGCTTTTAAAGCATCATATTACAATTTTCCTAATTAGTCATGGCACAGTTTTCTCTTGACAATGTGTTGTCATGAAGCCTCAAACAAAAGGAAGCACCGAAGAAAATAAGAGCCAAAGAATCTAAAATAAGTGTTTGTAAAGGTTTAAAAAAAAAATCAAAATGACAACAGAAAACAAATCAAAAGGATAATTCCACTGACCTGCAGTCAGTTGATATCTTAATGCAAAGCAGAAATAGGGCTACGTTTAGGTTCAACAGCCATTTAAGAATTCATAGTTTGTAGGTTTTGCTGCACTGATGAGATGCTCATTTAAGAGAACTTGTGTAAGCAAGTGTCATTCTCCAAACACTGGCTTTTGCATTTGCAAACCTTACAAAGTGTTGAGCTGCATGTCTCAGGGCTGTAACACAATCTAAACATCGGTGCAAAATGGGAAAACTGTGGAGCATCTAGACTGAGTTGATAATTGGCGGTGGTGCTGATGGGAGTTGTACTTTCACTGGAAGTTTCAGAAGTGCCGCTCCTGGCGATGTCACTACCCACACAATGGTACATTTCTTCCTGTAAAGGAAAAAAAAAAAAACACTTTTCAGCTGTTCAGAGGGATAAATCTGTGACGCCTGAAGCTTCTGGAGCTCCGCTCTGCACTTTTGAACTGTATTTGCCTCGAGACTGATCATTAGCATCACAGGGGAGCAATGCATGGATTAATAATTTCTTTCTTCTGTAGCTTTTTTAATATATGGCATCCTGGATGTCATAACAATGACTCACAAAGAGATAATTGAACTCCTCTAGTCCAGTGATACTTTTTCAGTTTAGGAATGTGCATGTAAAGCCTCTGTTTGATGTAGTTGCTGATTTTTATGTAAAATCTTGCGAGAATTTGATTAAACATCTAAAAGGTCTGAGTTAATCTACAAGACAAGTACATACTGTAGCCTAGAGGCTCAAACTGTGTTAAGCAAGAGCCGTTCTGTAGTTTCATCCTTTTAGAGATGAAAAAAGTCCTTGGTAAAAATGGATTTTCTTTGACAACACTTTAAACTCTGTTTCTTTTTGTAGAAATTGAAGATTAAGGTCATTTTAAGGTTACAAGACTTTGGGGTTGTTTATGTAATGCTATTAAGCCTGAGTGTAGGGGTTAATGAACAAGTGTAAGGCAGGAAGGATGCTCCCAAACAAAACATCCACATGTGTGTGAGTATGTGTGTTAGTGCATGTAGTGGAGCCCATAATCCTTTAACAGGATTACAAGCTGCATTGTCCTTTGTTCACTTGTTCCTTTCCACCCACATATTCTGGTATCGAGGATGTCAGAGCCCACATTCAGGATTAGAATGTAACAGGCTCTCAATAGATCTAGTGAAAGCAAAACCTCTAGGTTAGATTGTCATTTTAGGAAACCTCCTTCAAGGGACTGCTTTGTTAGGTGAGCCGAGGCTTGAATTGTGTTTGTTTATTAAAACAGTTTGTTATAGTTAGTCTTTTCAGGTGGTAAATTTGTCGCAGCAGCTTTTTATGCTAAAACATCAGAATTTGCTTCTAAGCCAATCTTTCGCATCCTTTATCATAAATGCAGGCATGGGAGAAAGAAAGTCCATGCTCTTTTATTTGTAAGCTATTATGTGTCGTGACAAACAAATGATCACATGATGTTTTTACCAGGTTCTAAAATTGTTCAAGTGGTCATATTAAATAAGTGTGAAAATTGAATTCTACCCCATGATTCAACAGCTCGTAGAACCACCTTTAGCAGCAGTAACCTGACAGTCATTTCTGTAGGACTTCATCAATCTCTTATGTGGTTGTGGAATAACTTTAGCCCACTTTTTATACTGTTGCTTCAGTTCATAGTGGTTTGCAGACCTTTCCTAAGGTCCCACCACAGCATTTTAATCAGGTTGAGGTCTTAACTTCGACTGGACCATTGTAACACCTTTATTTTTTTCTTTTTCAATCATTTTATTGTAGCGTTTCTGGTATGTTTGGGCCATTTTACATGACCCAGTTTCAACCATGCTTCAGCCGTCAGACTGATGGCCTCACATTTGACTCTCAAATACTTTGATACGCTGAGGAGTTTGATGGCATCATCATGCTTAGGTCCTATGGCTTCAAAACAAGTCCAAATCATCACCCCTTTTTTTCCCCCTAATTTGCTGTTTGGTGTTCACCAAACATGGCCCTGTACATTTATAGCCAAACATTTCTACTTAGGTCTCTGTTGTCTAAAAAGACTTCGGGGTGAATTTGCTGGGACGTCCAGTCCTGGAAAGATTGGCTGCTGTCTTGCATGTTTCCCACTTGTGAATAACTTTGTCACTGCAAAATGATGGACTCAGTATTGATTGTGAATGACCTTATAACCCTTCACAGACTGATTGGCAGCTACACCTGCTTCTTCTAGGAAATTACTGATGTATTTCCTCCCTCCACCTGGTAAAGACCAGATCATTTTTATCATGTCTTCATACATAAAACCCTTTTTTTCCCATGACTGTGTCAAAATTACAGTTTGTGTAGAAGCAATAGATTCAAGGTTGTCAGTTATGCCCAGAGGATCAGAGGTTACTAAATTATTATTCTAAAAAAGAAAATCTCAGTACAGTTTTTGTGAAAGGAGAGACTAAATCTGCATATGAAGATGTGTGGGAAACATGATGATTATCTTTTTCTTCAGTGGCCTTCAACTTTTTCAACAATTACCATGGCCTTTCTGCTTAAATGAGATGAACCTAGTGGGTGGTCCTTGTATTTCCAATTTATTGATGCTGCAATCCCTCCAAAAGATTATCTGAGAGCACATTGCTCAGTCGGTTTAAGAATGGTGGCAGCCAAAGTAACATACAGCCTGTGTGTGATTAAATTATTTGAAAGCACATGCCAGCAGTTTTGCATGTTCTAGTCCATTAACTGCAAATTGCACATGGCTTGCTGTAGGGTCTTCCATTTCCCAAAACAAAGAATAAGCAAGTTTTTAGATGGATTTTCTTCATTACAACCAGTGACTAGTGAGGTCGGTACTGCTGGTGTTTGCTTAATGGTCATCTCCTGTGACAGATTGTAGACAATGATCTCAGAATGCCTTTTTGGGGGGAATTTGACTCATGTTCATTACAGTATTTAAAAGGTCAGCTTCTATTATACAATCAATGAATATTTTTGACTGAATTATTTAAAATGCAAACAAAAAGGCACAAAAAAAGATGTCTATGGGAGAATTTTCAGTTCAGTGATAGTCTCTATATAGGACAAACCAAATGTGTGGTTTATGTTTGTATTGCAGGTATCCAAACTGGGTTCATAGAAGGCTGACATATTTAAAAGCACAGTTAGAGAGGAAGTAAAAAAAAAAAAACATAGCTATTAGAGATGACTTTCACAGCAGCAACTGCCTTAAAGTGGGAGGAAATAAATGTATGGTATAGTTCAAAATGCATCTTATTAAGTATGGACACATAGTTCTTTAAGTAAATGTGTAGGCGTGTAAGTGGTATTATAGATCTTCTTGCAAGTATATTGGGTTATTTTTGGGAAATTCTCTTTTACGTAGTCAGATGTATTTTTACAAGCAACAGTTTCACAGGAACAGATGCCAAATTATCACTTAGCTGCTCTGGATGCAGGTGAACGAAGTGAACATGGTGTCGCGTCCAAGGTCAAAAACTGCAGTACTGATGGAAAAGGCCAAATTATTCTCATGGGGGGTGACTGTGTATGTTGGTTGTGTATATGTGACGCTTGAGCTGAACTGTGTTGTTGTTTGCATATTGACTGAGGAGCTAAAAGGGGATGGAAGTGGCCTGATCTCATCGACTAATGGACAGCAGTTTATAGAGACATAGATTGCTCTCAGTAGATCAGCAAGATCAAAGGTTGACACCAATATAAACCCAATCTGTAATCCATGTGTAAACAACAGATACACAATGTCTTAATCTAGTTATCACCATATTCTGATGGTGGAAGAAGAGCTAAACATGCTGAATTACATGTCAAAATGTTATTAATTTGTAAAAAAAAAATCAAACACATGCATGATACAGATTGTGAATCGTGTAATGGTTTATTTATTTTCTTCTGAACATTAGGTGTGCTGCGTCCTACATTTTTCCTACTTCACCACACAGAAAACAATCCCCTTGAAAATCTCTGCTGTGTGAGGTGGGGAAAAATAGACTTTGTTGTCTTTTTATTAGTATGTGTCCTCCATATGTGATGCTCAGCTATTCTGTTTGAGTCACAGTATGAAAATGTCATTTCCTGTTTTCACTAATACAATTAGGCATCACGCTGACCTCTCGCAGGCTCAAATCTTTGAGAAGTGATCAATATTGCATCCTGTTACAAGACTCCAGGAAAATAATAAACATGCTTTGAATACACCCATATTCAGTGTGTTGAAGCATGTATGCGTTCAGTTATTTTTACTGAGGTTTGGTGACATTTGCATTGTGTAATCAATTCATGATCAACTTATTCATTTGTAGAAGGATATTTGTTTGAGTTTGTGCTTGGGGTCGCATAGTGTGTAGCTTTTATAATGTGTACTATCTGGAAAAACAGTTTTTATTGGACAATTTAATGTTGACGACAGCTTTAATACTAACCTGACAAACAGAGTGTAACAGATGTCATCAGCTATAGGGTCTGTTCAGCTTACACTGGAGAATCGTGAGATTTATGTTTATTCCTTAAGTTGTGCAGCAAACTTCCTTTATTTTGTTACTTAATAGTCCTGTTAAAAACAAAGTTTTCACCTACAATCATCAAAACTGTTGTTTAATGCTCACCAATGAGCTGTACAAATTGTCACAGGGACGAACAAAGCCCATACTTCCATCTTTCACTCTTCTGAGGACTCGTGTGTGGGGTGCACCCACCCGTTGCCTCGGTAACATCTCTCTTTTTCCTTTGTCAGTGACAGATTGTCTTTTTGATTTGAGCTGCCCCACCTCTTGAATCAGACTCTAGAGTTTAACAAGAAGTTTTGGTGTGAAGTGTCATGTGCCGATGATTCACGGTCCGGACTCAAATCTTCAAACTCAGACTCTTGTGAGGTGTGGAGGTTTGCCTTAGCTTTGGCCTAGGATTATTATCTGCATGGTCAACTGTGTGTAGTAGCATTACGCATGTAGCTGTGTGCAATACATGACAAATTATAATTCATAGCAGAATCAAGTATTGATGATGTTGCTTCAATGGCTCTATTTAAGAATGTGTACACATTTTGTGGAGCCTAGCATAAAAACTGTTAAGTTTTAGTGGTGAAAGTACTTCGTTGTCATATATTTATTTTGACTTCTGCTCGGCATCATTAATTTTCTTGCCATTTAGTTGGATTTAGGCACCAAAACTTCCCAGGGAGTATTTTTTGTTGTAAGAAGACTAAACAAGATTTAATCCATTTATTGATGTCTGAGCTAAAATCTGCATAAATTTGCTCTAAAAGTAAAAGTTTTGCATCCATCTAAAACCTAGTTTTAAATGTTGACTAGATTCATGCAATTAAACAAGATTGGCAAATAATAAATGAACATGATCTGTTATTTTTTTTACACACATGCAAAGTCAGATCAGTTCTCTACAATGTCTGACATATTGTTGTCAGTGCACAGCCTGTGAATCTTGATGTTTCTGTGTCACTTTAAATTGTGTTTTGATCTACCAGTGAAATACATTTTTGTTACCTATTATAGTTTCCTGTTTTAACTCTTAACTGCACAAAATGGTTGTGCTTTTGCCACACTAGTGTTATAACCTCAATGTCAAAGATTGAAAAGTTCTTAGACATTCAGGCTAAATATCAAACTTTTCAGTCTGTGTCAAAATTATTTCTGGCATTTGTATGTAATTTACAAATTTGTGTTGTCTCACTTATTTATAGTTTTGTTTTTATTTTTATCTTTTTTACATTTTATGTTCTTTCTGACGCAAATCATGTTTGGAAGACTTAGAGGCTGTGTTTTAATGTGGTCCAAATTTAGCTGAAGATATTTGAAATTAGGTCTATTGCTTTCTGAGTAATTTGTGGATGAACGCTCTGTTTCAGAGATAACAAGCGTTACCAATTTTTACCTGCCTGAAGATCCCAACTTTAATTTTTTTCCCTGAAGGGACCGTTTGTCTCTCATGTGTCCCTGTTTTTGTGTCTGACCTAAAACTGCTTCTG
The DNA here is from genome assembly GCA_028566095.1 of Kryptolebias brasiliensis. Classification (NCBI taxonomy): domain Eukaryota; kingdom Metazoa; phylum Chordata; class Actinopteri; order Cyprinodontiformes; family Rivulidae; genus Kryptolebias; species Kryptolebias brasiliensis. The sequence goes on from JAOXNZ010000110.1 coordinate 9,341,371, forward strand.
TGATTAAAGACAAACTTGGTTGGAATAGTAAAACTAAACCAAATTGTAAATTTCCAGAGTGTAAAACCAAAGTCATGAGCTAAAAGATGCTATACTTTTTAATCAAGGCTTTGATATAATGCTGCATTGTAACACCTTTTTATTTTATCATACTGTTAAATTCAAGACAAATGCAGGACCAGTTTCAGGTCATCATGCTTCATGTGCTTTAGATAAAACGTAACGAGGGAAATAACCATTTTTTTTCTCGACCACTTATGACCAGTCTTCACCTTTACGATTATTCTGAGAAATGTACCGTGGGATCAGTGTTTCATAAGATAGATTTGCTTCCCCTTCTTGGAGCGGTAGAAAGAAGAAAAGACAAAAATAACATAGCAATCAGTGATGGAGAGAGAAGCCAAACGGAGAGACTGAAAAGTTATTTGGTCAACACAGCGACAGGCAGAGCGGTGTGAGGTAAGAGTAGAAAAAGAGCAGGGAAGTTGTTGCTCTTAACTGAGACAAACTGGAGCTATTAGAGGGGCTATTGTTGCCTGGCTGGCCCCTGAAAGAACAGCTTGTCCAAGCACTTATTCAGTGAATAGATGTGGCCCGGCACTGCTGGCTATCTTGCCCGATAGCGCAGATCAATCTGACCAAGAGAACCAGCTCTGGAGAAAGGTGTGTGTATGTATGACAAAACACTACTGTTGGTTTAGTAGGTTTCCTTTACTACATTTTTTCTGTTTGAGTTTAAATTATACTGTATTGCTTTCCATACTTAACCCAAAAATACTAAAACTTAACCTAAGTGGGAAAGAAATTGATCACAAAATACTGTTTGTTTTTAGATTCAAGTAGTCTTTAAAGTAATTCTTAAAAAAAAAAAAAATCAGCATTGTGGCTAAAACTGTCTTTGAGGCAGTTATGCTAGAAGTTTGTGCCAGCATACCTTTGTGATTATACTTTGTTGTTGTTGGACAACAATCTTGTTTCTAAAACCAAAACTTTGTAGGAAATGGGGGGGCGCCTTTTAAAACTTTGTCTCTGTGTGGTCACAAGTCACAGTCCCCATTGACACTCCCCTTGACGTTGAAAAGTCATTCATGAAATCACAGACTGATGTGAAGGAGGGCCAGTAGGTTTGATTTAGGCAAAAACAAGAAAATTAGGAAAAACACACATGCAAGGTTTTTGCCTGACTGCAACAACTTCCTGTTGTGATTCCATTCAGCTGAAACTGAGCTGGAGATGCAGCATCATGGGACGTCGGATGGTTAGAACTGTTTTCTGTGTTGACTAAGAAACAAAGAGTTTAAAGTGCAAAATGAATGTCAAGTTTCTGAAGTATCCGATTGGACATTTTTTTCATTGTAATTTGTTTTCAGTAAATTGTTAAACTTGGCAAAGGTAAATACTGTTTATTTATGGTAAATTGGTTCGGTGTAGCTAAATAAGGTTGTGTGAATATTACCATACGCAGTGCAGTATTCATCCTTACCCCCTGATGTACAGTATGTTCATGTGCTGAAACAGATGGAAATATCCTTCAACCATATTCTCCAGTCTTATATCAAGTTGCTAATTCCCTCCCTTTGCTTCACACCTTTTTCTCTGGCACACACAGGGATGTTGCACACCGTTCACATGCAGTCATTGCACCACTTCAGAGAGGGCTGATTTAACTAGTGCCATCTCCCACTCCAATAAGCAGCTTCCAAAGCGGCTTTGAAGCAGCATCAATCTTCCTTTTGCATCTGTCAAACTTCTCTAACATCCACTTTCCAACCAACCAGCCCATCAAGAGGAAATCAAAGTGCCTTCAGGCGTTTGACATGCTGTAAATAGCCTGCTATGGATAAGCCACAGTGTGAATGAGCTCTGAATGGGATGAGTCTATTTGCTGGCTCATAACTGTGCGGTTTCACATCCCCCACAGACCATATAACATGGACCTCGTAATGGGCCTCTCATCATTCCAAATTCAACTCAAAGGGTTTTTATCACCCCTGTCTTAATTTGTGTGTGCATAATTGAAAGAAAATTAGATTTATGGGAGTCCCATGTACAGTAGTGAAACCCGGCAGCCGCTCTCTATCTCCATCTCCTCCTCACACACACTCCTCTGACCTTGTTGCCTCTTTTATTTACTGCACAATGACTGCAATTTCCGGAGTGTAATTAGAGCTGTTATAGCCCGGCCTTTGGTCTCAGTCATTTAGAGGTGAGTACACTATCAGTCCTTTCCCCCTTCGGCCCTTAAGTCAGTGAATTTCCCCCACCCAGTGCCCCTCCCTCTTGGACCAAGGCCCAAAATCTTACACCTTTTCTTTTTGAGGTCAAAAGGAGACCATTTTCTCAACTGATTTTCATTTTAGACGCTTAATTAATAGTTTCTTCACATTTTCATCTGAACACTAACAAATTGCCCCCGGTCAGAGCCTGAAGACAAAAGGATTTTGTGTTAATTAAGCGTACAGCAATAAATTTACACGCCATTCCCTTCCTCCCACATGCCTACATCCTCTAAACTACAACTCTGCAGCTGGCACTGCTTTAATTTGTGTGTTCATTTTTCTTCCTTTACCTGCTGCTCGAGGATGCACTACCTGTGCTGTAATCACATTCAGGCGACAAAAGAAAAGAGTTGGTTTCAGTTTTTACCAGGAAATTCACTTGATAAAAGGAGATTTGTACAAAGTCTTGGTGAATACAACAGTGGCACTGTTAACAACTTTTCCCAGTGCTAACAATATTTTTCTGGTAGTGTTGAGCCAAATGAGAAACAGAACAAAGACTCTACTGTATTTTTTCCATTGTATCCTGTATATTTACGTGCATTTCATTATTTATGAATAGGTTTTAGCATGCTTAATGGAAAGAGTCCCTCTAGTTTAGGTAGCCTGCTTACTGCAACGTTTATGCTTAAAGGGATTTTAAAAACATCTCAAACATTCAAACTGAACAGTTGTCCTCTTTCTGCTTTAAAGATAATTGATTAGAATCTATAGCATTTTTGTGCTGAGCTTTATGGATTTACATATGCCCATTTTGCCACCAGAAATCTCATAAGTAACCCATTAAACCATCTCATCAACCCAATATATATTTTTGTTTTTTTACAGTTGGCATGGGGACCTAGTCAATTCTTAAAATACATTGATAAAATGTATATTAGAGAATATATAATCTATTTGAAATGGCAACGGATGAATGATTGTGACTTTTCTTTTTTGATGTACAGTAATAACCACTGTGTATTGACCCCCCTTCCAACTGGATGACAACCCTACTCTTTGTGACCTACACGACCTGTTAGGATGTGGCTGGATTTTGGCAAAGTTTTTTGCTTTCCCGAGAAACTCTTAGTTGCCATCACCAAGCTCTCTAACACAACTCTCTGACTGTAACAGGATGCAGCTACATTCTAGAAAATCACATCCGTACTGTCATAGGTATCATGTCTGCACTAGTTTGTTTTTACGACCTTGTCACAATCAGTCGTAGCATAGACATGAGGCCAACATGGCGAATACTGCCTCAAATTCTCAACAACCAATCCACATGCGCATGGGCCCCCAATGGGAAGTCCACTGTGTTGTTAAGGCACACCTGAAGACGTCACCAAAACCCTGCAAAGACCGTCCACATTCTGGCTGATTTATTTATTTATTTTTAACATTGTTGTTTCATCTGATTTGATGGGGGCCTTGGTAACCTCCAATCAATGCATTCATAAAGAAACTAAAATCCAAGTTCAGAAAGGTACGGATGCACATCATTAGATGATGAAGGTATATGAGACAGAGGGTATACGAGCCATCCATTTAAGAACAGTGGGTGTTTTCTCCTTACTCCCTTAACTTAGCAAATACAAGCTTTAATAATCATCTGTTCAAGCAGTGTGGTTTTGGAAGAACAGCTAAATGTACACATTAGCCAGCTCTAGAGAACTGTTCTCATAATTCTCCTCTAATCAACTATCCTGTGTGTTGTTAAAATCAATAGAGACACTTGTCTTATGTTGCCTGGCAACAGAAACATTTATTAAACAGATACATTAGTGCCTCTATCTCAGTCTATTACAATACGTGGCACTGAGAAAAACAAGCTGCTTTTCCTGGCCCAAGGAGGAAATCGGTGGCTGAGTTTAGCTTTGAAACAACGGCAGTCTTCTGTGCTAGGCTCGTCATCACCATGGCAACATGACCAATTGCAATAGGCATGAGACTTCATTAGATCTGGGTGAAATCCTGCACTTGCAGATTGCACAGCTGCCATACATTTTTTTCTGGAATTACATAAAACAAGCGAAGGAACTCATCTGCTAATTGCAACGGCGGTACAGGATGAAGAGGGTCAATGGATGGATGGAGAAAGCATAAAAGGGTGAAAATGAGTGCGGTTCCTATTCTCTGACTTGCACCACCCATCTTGTATCTGTCAGCAAGAAGAAGGGTGAGTGTGCGCCAGTGCAATGAGGAAGCCTCCAGTTGCCTGACAGGCTTATCTTTATCACCTGTCACTCTGACATTAGGTGTCTCTGCTCAGCCCCAAATCGCTCTGCTTCGCTTCCTGTAACGACCTCCATCGCTGTCCTATAGGAAGTCTCTGCAGGTTTGCCATAAAGCTTTTTGTTTACATGCACATGCATTGAGGCTGGCAATAAAAAAAAAAAAAAGCCATTTACTTATCTACAAAACGAAACTGAAACACCATGATTACATGTAGAATATGTGAGGGGGGAGGGGGTGCAGAAAATTTGCAGATTTATACAAAAATAGGCAAATTTATTGGGTAATTTTAAGGGTTATTAAATGCTGCTCTGCTGGGACAAATAATAATTTTTAAGGTCTGTTAGGCAAATTGCAGTAGAACACTTTGTAAGAATAGTTTGGACAGTTTTAGAACCAAATAAAAGTCTAACAATCCATCTCCCAAAGTTACATTGACTCAACTTTAACCGTTTGAAAACTAAAAAAAAAAACACAGTCGAGCTTCTGAAGAGTCCTTAGCAAATAAGAGTCTAGTGAACAATGTCTCAAATAGGAGTCATCAAAGCCCCTGACCTAAAGTCTACAAGATTGAGACATTGGAGAAAAGACAATACAATGTTTTTATTTTTACACAACCTAACACTCAAATCACAAAAGACTGCAGGTAATGGTGGACTCCAGGAGACTCAAGAAGGCCCAGAACAGACAGAATTCTTCCTCCACCTGCTGGGGAAGTCCAATGTGGCAAGGAAGATCCTGGTCCAGTTCTACCTAGCTGTCATTGTCTGTTCTGTTCACTTCTACAACAATCTGTTTTGGTTCTCTGACCAAATTAGACAGTAGAAAGCTGCAGCAGACAGTTTAGACAGCTGAGATAGTAATTGGTGTTCATTTGATTCCCTTCCATGATCTGTATTTTTTTATTTCAATTTTTTTTCAACAGGAAAAGAGCAACAAAAACAATTGTTTTAAGCCCCTTAGACCCAAGACACTGACACACTTTCCTGAAGAATTCTGAGCGCTGTGATGTAGAACATGAACCAAAAAACTGATTTTTCCTCAGTCTATTTACCCGGTGAATCAATTATCGTCTCCACAAGTTCCAGCCAGTACACCATTCCTCTCGAGGGATACATGATGTAAGTGGTCCTATATTAATTCTCATATTGTTTTGAAGCCGACTTGTGTAAATTTCTTTCTAGAATCTACCTTCGACTGTAAATAATGCTCTCCTGGACATAAGCGACTTGGTTGTGGTAGCATACTTTACAATAAAAGGCTGTATAATATTTAGGTTTTAGCAAAAACACACAGCTAAAGCTTGCTTACTGTACTACACGTTTTTGTTAAACCAGATTCAAGTCAGAGATGAGACCTATTGGTTGCTACTCTGTCAACACACAGGGCAGGTAAGTCTAAGTGTGGTGGTCTTTAATGTTGTTTTTGCCCCTGCCTCCTATTGTAGCCCCATGCTCTTAAAATCCAATAGCCACAACAAACTGGGAATCCAGACAAACAGCTCCCACACGGAGCAGTATAAGCAAACCCACACTGACTGCAGTACAGGCTAAATTGAATATTGATTGTTGGTAAGCACACTGCCTCTATATGAAATAGTACTAAAGAGACAAACTGTGCTGTAGTCGATGATCACCTTCAGCCAATCTACAATACGCTCCCACGCAGTTCAACCCTGGAGTTCATCATGACCATAGCAATCAGATCACCGTCCCATTACCCGGGCCAGTTCATTTCTAAAAAACCAAATCATCCCCATTAGTGCATGATGGCAAAATTGAGGTCATTTTTTTCTAAATCTATCATCTTTACTGCCACATCAAAGAGAGAAGATTCTATAGCACATGATTGTGGTTTGAGAAATGTAGCAGGGAGTAGTTAATAAAGCATATTACAGAAGAGAGATGACATGGATTTTGAGGGCTTGAAATTGTCACCACAGATGCTCATCAAGCAATCAGCACTATTTGGATGTAATTTTATGGTAATCCTTTCAATTTTTTTTCTGAGCCATTTTGTTCATTTCATGGAATTGTAGATGTGACACCGAAGAGAGACGAGGAGAAAATGGCACATGGCACGCAATAAACAGAGGCTCCAAATTCAAATGAGAGGAACGCATCACAGTTGAAAATGATCCTCGGTGCTGTTTAGTGTAAAACTGTGTGCTGTGTATGAACAAGTGCACAAGTTTCATTTGCTGCAGACGGCAGTTATAGTTTTATGATGCACATGTGGAATTAGACAGGAAATACAAACTGAGTAGAGCTGCGTTGTGAGAGTTTAAAATTTCAGTACAGTATATGTAGTTTTGCTCCTTAAATAAGTAAAATGTAGACGGTTAAAAACCGTATATCTGTCAAGAGTCTAGTCCTTGATTCATCATCGTTTGAACATTAACCAGAAAAAGATGGCCCTGTATGTTTGAAGAGCACCGTAATATTCTTTCAACTCTCAAGTTGTAAGAAATCAGCACTGCGGAATGTTTACACGAAGCCGCACCATTACTTCTAACACTTGTACTGATTTTTCAAGAGGCCACATTCGCTTTAGGAGTGGAAAACAACAATACAATCATCAGTTGCCAACTTCTGAGTAAAAAATTGAACCCTAATTCAGTCAGAAATCATGATTGGCCGTTTTGAAATGATTACTATCGATCTTTGGGAGGGTGTTTGTGTATTATTCTTCAGTACTTTCTTTGGACATCTGGAAGTTGGGATTTGCAATAAAACATTGACTGTCGTGGTTACTGCTGTTACAGGTTGTTTTATTCCCTCTACTTGTTAACATAACTCAGCTGGTCGAAATGAAACAATATTTGAGATCTACAGTAAATGTTCTTTAGAAAACAACAGCTAGCTTGTACTCTAGATCTTTAAACTGCCAGTTTTCCTGCTTTTGACATGATTTTGGCTTTGTTTCGTGAGGCTTTAGGAGAATATATTTTGTGTCGAGTCAACTCTTGTTTGTTTTGCTTTGAATATTCTGACTCATATTATTTGGTAGCAATCCATCATACAGCCCGGTATATTTACACACCTCACTCATTGGTTTCTAAACTGTAATCTACCTGTTTTCACTCACTATTACCCATTCTTGTGTATGTATGTTTCTTAGTTTTGCTCATTTGTTTTGATAAACTAATCATTTTTGTTCTTCCAAGCAAGTTGCTGTTTAACCAGTTCTTATATACCCTTAGTTTTGTTAACAAAGAGCATCTTTGACTTCCTGTTTCTAAGAACAATGGAATTTTTTTTTTTTTTATTTAAATCTGACTCATTGGGTCCAGCTCACCAAAAAGAGCAGGCTTTTTTGTACTTGGTATTGCTTGTGAGAAGCCTTTTGAGAGCCAAAACACTTCGCTCTTTTTGGTGAGCTGAGCCAAAATGTTTCAAATCCTGGAAAACAAATTCCCATCACTACTCACTGTCTCCATCCAGCCTGCATTTAGGGTCCTTCCTGCAGCAAGTCTAACAGTTCTGTTTTTTATAGCTTCAACAATAACTACTGTTTATGTTAATAAACTCATCCAAGATCAAAAACAACTCAAGAGAATTGTCACTGAATCCATCAGTTGATTGAGTAAAATCCAGATTGTCCTCAGTTAAGCACACAGTTTAACTTGTTTAGCCGTTTTAAATTCTCATCTGAATCTAACTTGTTTTCTGACACAACAATAGATTCTTTTCTGAACAAAGATTTTGAGAAGAAATGGTGGAAGAGGAAACATTGTGCATGCTCACTATGCTTTGTGTGCTGAAATTAAAAGATGAGCCATTTTGTTTATCATAATGGTGCATATATAACTTAATTCTAGAGAACAGCATGGGACAGAGTACCAAACTTACTGTGGAATTAAGGCGGTACCGCAGATAAATGAGCATTCTGTTTGGGTGTTTTAATAAAGGCTCCCCACAATGAAAAATCACAAAATAAGACCAGCTTTTAAGAAAAGAATATCAATCATTGTTTAATGATGTAATAATGGCCCTTTTATACTTTAAAAATGGTATTTAAATGCTGCAGCCCTTACATAATTGTCCAATAATGTGGCTATAACTGAGGGCTGTTAGCACATTGTTCTCTTGCAGCATATTTCATATTAACAGCAGAGTAATTGCAAACAGAAACGAGTCCAAATAAATATGCAGAGGCACACACAGAATGCATTAATTCCTTCACCTGTAGGCTGTTTTGCCACAACTGTCATATAACACCGTCAGCATGATTTTATACGGTGGAATTTCTATGCATCTACAGCAGCTTAAAACATGTAACATTTACTGTTTTTATCCTTAGGGGATCTTTTTCTAAAGTGCATCTCCTCCTGAAAGTAAAGTGTACTTTCATGACCGCTCTCATTAGCATGGATTAATCTATATGATTTGACTTTACACAGATGCTGAAATGCGGTTGTTTTTTTTTGGTTACAGAGTGTATAAAAACGCTCGTTTCTGTACAGCTCATTGTCCTTTGTCCTTTATAGACCCATCAGTCCAGTCTTCTAAATATCAGCACAGACCCACTACTCTCAGGTCTTCATTAAAAATCAAGCTCATAAATAAAGATTGCTTTTTAAACACTTTAATTAAATAACTAAGTGAATTGGGTCTGTTATTCCCTTAGGTTAGCATTTCCCAAGACAGCAGAATCATTTAGAGCGATGCCACATTTTTGGGCCATTTTTCCCCTTTGAGTTTATTTTTCAACAATGACAACAAACTGCAGCGCAACTTTAGAAATAGTTGGTTTTTCAAAGCCAGTGTCCATGGGCAATTTACAGCGTGCTTTTGAAATAAACTGCTGATCTTAAAAAAAATGGTTCATATACAAGGACTTTGAAGTACGAAATGGTTCTTATCAACTTTTGCCAGCTGTTTAAAAGACATCCACTGCTGTGTGTGTGTCTATTCTGCATTTATGTTTTCCCAAAATTGCTTTTCATTCATGCAAATCCTCATCATTGGGATTCAACACACAACCGAAGTGCATTTACCCGAGAAACAAGTAGATTTATCACCTAAGCAAAGCCAGAAAAGGAAACTTTGGCTCGTTTTTCTGAAGTTTTCTTGTTAGCCTTACCAAGAAGCATTTAATTTGAAGGAAAAGACGGTCGGATTCAAGGCTAATGGTTTGCTCAATGATGAACGTTGGATTTTTCATCTCATTGCCTAAAGGTAACCAGTAAGACGAATTGTGACACTTTCCCTCAGGGTTGCAAAGCCAGCATGCGTCAGGAAGCCATTTCAGCTAAAAGATAAGTGTGAGTGGGTGTGCTGGAGCCTCATCCTTGTAATAAATGTAAAATGGGTGTTAAAGAGAGGATAGCAGAGTTATGTCCAGGTTAGATTACTGGCTGCTGTTAGAATGTTTCAATTAACACTTCAGTGGATGAAATCAATCAGAGACTCGACCCGGCCACCCCCCCACATCTTCCTGCCATAATCCAAACACAATCCGCTACTAGAAAGATTCATAATGGTCAGTCTTGATTCATTTTTAACATCATGGTACATGGAAGAAGTCTGAGTCTGAGTTGATGCAGTTAAGCAGGTTTACTAGATCACTATTAGAGAACTTTCTCAGACAGACCAGTGTTTAAAATGTGACTGTGGAGAATTTACACGTGATTTTTCCTTCCACAACTTGTCCTAACTCTTAGTCACTTCAAAGAATAAATTGACATTTTTATGCCTACCAGGCAGAAAAATGCATAAAAAACAGTTATAAAGGATGAAGTAATACAAGGCAGTAAATGAGAACGATAAATAAAGCATTGAAAAGGCAGAAGGAGCTGAACTGAAAGGTGAAGCTCTCAATTCAATGGTCCATCGAGATTCCAACCTTCATCCATGGTCAAAGTCACTGAAAGGGTGGCTCAGGTAAGGGTTTGTCCTGTAACCGGAGGGTTGCCGGTTCGAGCCCCCGCTCTGTCTGTCTGAAGACACTTCACCTGCCTACTGGTGGTGGTCAGAAGGTCGATGAAGGTACCGGTGTAATGGCAGCCTCCCTTCTGTCAGCCTACCCCAGGGCAGGCTAAGCTACGGTGTAAGACTTGTGAGGATGAATGACTGATTGTAGTGTAAAGTGCTTCGGGGTCCTCGGACTAGATAAAGCGCTATACAAGTGCAAGCCATTTACCATTTACCATTGAAAGAACAAGATTCTGGATACAAGCAGATTTCCTTAATGCAGTTTTCTTTATTTTGCAGCAGTGATGTTTTGCTACACAATAATACAACTCGCTATATCTGACAATATCTTGCTATGACTGTCATGAACTTGATTGCTTGTCTTTTATTGTGGCAGGCAATAAGAAATAGGAAGGGTGGTTAATATGTGGACTTTAATGTAAAAGATCTGGGGTTAAGCATTTTCCCCCACAAACATTTGCATAGTTTTCAGTTCGTTTGCTCTGTTATAAATGATTAGGGCTCAAAAATACTGAAAGTATTCTGTTAGAATGAATATACATTGTTTAAAAAATATATATATATATATATACCACAAATGTCAAGTTTAATTACGAATTATTTGTGGGTTACGGTTCTCTTTAAGTCCCATGGACATAGTCCATAAAGCAGCAGCTGAGGGACAGGTTGCTGTCTTCCAGTTTCTAATCATAGACTGTATCATCTCTGCAAATTGGAAATGTGAAGAAATTAACACATTTTTGGTAAAGCTAGATTCCCAAGGAAGTTCTCACTTCATCTGAAAATAAGTGTTAATAGTCAACTATTTTAAAATTCTTACTCTTTAGCACATTTATGTTTTCAAGAATCAAGCACTGAGTTAAATTGAAGGAATGCACATCACCCTCCGCCTCCTGTGACAGAGTTTTAAACTCAGATCCTTTGATCATGAGAAATGACAGACTTGAATGAAAAATGAGAAATGACAGACTTCAAACCATTTTTGTCTTTAAGGTTGCTTAGCTGCGGTGGCCATCTTGAATTTGTTTATCCAGTGAGATAGTTTGCTTATACGACAGACGAGCACACACAACTATAGGTTTTGGAAATGGTTACTTTTAACAAAAGCCGTCTTTATTTGATTTACAAGAACCTCAAACAGCCTCACACACTGTGTTGCAGTACAGAATTAGTATTAGGTATAAAGACAACTTGATGTGTAAACATCCACACTAAGTTTCCTGGTTCTGATAAATTAACAGCGCTGGAGTTGATGGCATATTGCTCTTCATGGGTGGCAAACGTCAGCTTTTATTTTCAAATGGAAAGGTTTATTTTTTCCTGTCTGTAAATGCATTAGGTATACAGTATTTCATTTATTTATTCTGTGCAGTGAAATGATGTGACGAATAGGACTGTCACATTTATATAAAACCGTGCCAAATCCATTCATCGCGGGATGATAAAGGCTGTGTTTGTGCTAATGCTTGGCGTGACCAGCGTGGGCTGCTCTCGAGTGTTCTTTCAGGACGTTTCATCAGTCCAACTGCCCCGCCGAACAGCAGAGTGCACTCATTTGTCTTGGCTTTCGTCGTGTGAGACAAAACCGGATTACACTGAAGTTCCCTGATCTATTAAGGGATGAATGAAACGGAAGTCGGTGAGGGAGCATCTGTTGGTGCTACGGCTTGGGTGTGCCGTTCAGGAGCCAATCAAATGGCAGGTAAACTGTCCTGGAGAGGCGATACGAATGGCTTAGAATGAAGATGCATTAAAAGGAGAGGCAGGGGTCAGTAACAAGACAATCACAAGGTGGTTTTAGTTTCAAAAAGTGCTTGAAGTGAGTTTAGTAGCATGCTTACCTGGTTGTTAACTCTACTAATTATGTGATGTGAATAAGACCAGAAAAGGAGGCTTAAACTCCCAAAACTGACAGCTTTCTTCAAATATTGTTTACCCATTAATCTTAGCACCACATGGAACATCTGCATTTTTTTATTATTCTTAGTAGTTCTTCTCTTTAGTCAAATTGCAGTTTTTCACATTTGCTAAAGAACGCGTCATAATTTTGGCTACAATTCTGCTTTTTTTGTTAGAACATGTGGTTCATCCTTTAATTTATAGATAAACTCAAGTTGTATCCTTCTGAACATCTTTAGTTTGTAAAAATGTTTTAACTTCCATGTATTTCATCAATATTCTATGTTCCCTTTAGTAGATCACACTTTTCTGTCATGTTTTCACTCATTCAAATGGTTCCAGTTGTTCCTGTGAGATCAAAGTTTTTGTGTCCATCAAGGGA